>JAVTVY010028609.1:0-126881 GCA_036873755.1 Hanleya hanleyi
AATCGACAGCAATCCTCTCGGGACCCTGTTAGTACAAGGTTCCTGTTCTCAAAGCTTTGCTGAGAAAACACGTCCTCTTCACACGCCCATTACTGTTGATATACACTTTCTTCAGGACTTGGTATATATTTGGCCCAATAACGTGACGAACCCAAAGATTTTGGGTTAAATTTCATTGTCTGTGTACGTCCAATCTTTCTGATAGCGTATGGCCGGGTGTTTTTATTGAAAAAAAGCAACAAAATAAGGTTTCTGGCGATGATTTGAAAGTGCACTGGACACATTCGTCCTTATCACATATAGAGAAATTAGCGATTTCAATTAATAGTTATGGACCATCATTTATATCTACATTGAATTATTTCGTTGGTACATTTGCAATTTCGTGTTGTGGTGTAACATGGCGACCGATACGCGATACCAACCTTCAGACGGTGTATATAATACAGGTTGTATACAGTGTACATTATTTGGGTGGGGAGAATCGTGGTGGAATGTTGTTCATTCTGATCACCAATAAGGTGGGTGTTGTTCATTCTGATCACCAATAAGGTGGGTGTTGTTCATTCTGATCACCAATAAGGTGGGTGTTGTTCATTCTGATCACCAATAAGGTGGGTGTTGTTCATTCTGATCACCAATAAGGTGAGTGTTGTTCATTCTGATCACCAATAAGGTGGGTGTTGTTCATTCTGATCACCAATAAGGTGGGTGTTGTTCATTCTGATCACCACAAGGTGGGTGTTGTTCATTCTGGATCACCAATAAGGTGAGTGTTGTTCATTCTGATCACCAATAAGGTGGGTGTTGTTCATTCTGGATCACCAATGTATGCGTGGGTGTTGTTCATTCTGATCACCAATAAGGTGGGTGTTGTTCATTCTGATCACTCAATAAGTTATGTTGTTCATTCTGATCACCAATAAGGTGGGTGTTGTTCATTCTGATCACCAATAAGGTGAGTGTTGTTCATTCTGATCACCAATAAGGTGGGTGTTGTCTCCACGGATCACCAAATAAGTTGGGTGTTGTTCATCTCTGAACCCCACTACAAGGGGTGTGGGTGTTGTTCATTCTGATCACCAATAAGGTGAGTGTTGTTCATTCTGATCACCAATAAGGTGGGTGTTGTTCATTCTGATCACCAATAAGGTGGGTGTTGTTCATTCTGATCACCAATAAGGTGGGTGTTGTTCATTCTGATCACCAATAAGTTGGGTGTTGTTCATTCTGATCACCAATAAGGTGGGTGTTGTTCATTCTGATCACCAATAAGGTGGGTGTTGTTCATTCTGATCACCAATAAGGTGGGTGTTGTTCATTCTGATCACCAATAAGGTGAGTGTTGTTCATTCTGATCACCAATAAGGTGGGTGTTGTTCATTCTGATCACCAATAAGGTGGGTGTTGTTCATTCTGATCACCAATAAGGTGAGTGTTGTTCATTCTGATCACCAATAAGGTGGGTGTTGTTCATTCTGATCACCAATAAGGTGGGTGTTGTTCATTCTGGATCACCAATAAGGTGGGTGTTGTTCATTCTGGATCACCAATAAGGTGGGTGTTGTTCATCTCCTGATCACCAATAAGTGGTGGGTGTTGTCTTTATTCTGATCACCACAAGGTGGGTGTTGTTCATTCTGATCACCAATAAGGTGAGTGTTGCTCATTCTGATCACCAATAAGGTGGGTGTTGTTCATTCTGGATCACCAATAAGGTGGGTGTTGTTCATTCAGATCACCAATAAGGTGAGTGTTGTTCATTCTGATCACCAATAAGGTGGGTGTTGTTCATTCTGATCACCAATAAGGTGGGTGTTGTTCATTCTGATCACCAATAAGGTGGGTGTTGTTCATTCTGATCACCAATAAGGTGGGTGTTGTTCATTCTGATCACCAATAAGGTGGGTGTTGTTCATTCTGATCACCAATAAGTTGGGTGTTGTTCATTCTGATCACCAATAAGGTGGGTGTTGTTCATTCTGATCACCAATAAGGTGAGTGTTGTTCATTCTGATCACCAATAAGGTGGGTGTTGTTCATTCTGATCACCAATAAGGTGGGTGTTGTTCATTCTGATCACCAATAAGGTGAGTGTTGTTCATTCTGATCACCAATAAGGTGGGTGTTGTTCATTCTGATCACCAATAAGGTGGGTGTTGTTCATTCTGATCACCAATAAGGTGGGTGTTGTTCATTCTGATCACCAATAAGTTGGGTGTTGTTCATTCTGATCACCAATAAGGTGGGTGTTGTTCATTCTGATCACCAATAAGGTGGGTGTTGTTCATTCTGATCACCAATAAGGTGGGTGTTGTTCATTCTGATCACCAATAAGGTGAGTGTTGTTCATTCTGATCACCAATAAGGTGGGTGTTGTTCATTCTGATCACCAATAAGGTGGGTGTTGTTCATTCTGATCACCAATAAGGTGAGTGTTGTTCATTCTGATCACCAATAAGGTGGGTGTTGTTCATTCTGATCACCAATAAGGTGGGTGTTGTTCATTCTGATCACCAATAAGGTGGGTGTTGTTCATTCTGATCACCAATAAGTTGGGTGTTGGTTGAACGGCACAAGAAAAGGGGCATAATTGATCTCGGTGGTAAGAATTTCATCCAAAATCATTTGCTTCTGTATCGACGGATCATATGCTTCAAAGATTTCTTCTTTGAAGTAGCAGGAACACAACTGGGCTGGGTGGTGCTTAGTTGGTTCGTCGTGATATAGCTGAAATATTGTTGAAAGCGACGTTAAATTCTATTCACTCACTCACTCACTCATATGTTTCAAGTGGTCAAACTTGTGACATCCTGCATGTTAATCATGTTAGTGGAATATTGTCATTATCTGTTTGTTGAGAAACTGTCCGCTTCCTGTTTTAGAGTTGAAAGTTTCAAATCGACCCAACATGGCAAATGTTACCATATATCCATTGGAACTAACACGGCGATAGTGTCTGCAAGTACAGGCTTTGATGGAATAATAGGTGAAAGGGTCCTACCGCCTTTCACGAGGCTCCCCAGCCGATTACTAATCTGTATGTATGACCCAATAATATCACGGAGAAGGGTATGAGATTCAATTCACAACAATCTTGCTTCCGAGTAATTCTGACCTAACATTTCCAATTCAAATTATTATCATGTCAAATTGCATTTGAAGCAATATTGGTCGAGCAGGGAATAAGACGTGTCTGAAGAATAACATGCATATCAATGAAACGTCCGTATGCTAATATTAATTTTCCAGCTCCTCGCCCAAAATTGGTTTTCTGCAAAACTCGTGTTGAACTTTTGAGGAAAAGGGCAAACACATTGTTAAAGAAAACGTAGCTAATATTGGCCATGCTGCGGTGAAAAGCTTATAGCGCGCGTCCGGGTTAGTATTACCACACCGAACGTCAGATCAACACCGAGTTCATGTTGATCAGAAACCAACTGAACCTGATCGAGAAACCAAATAAATGTCATCTTGGGCATATTCTGAGGATCCAAAGTTCCAAGGCTGCACGCACTTCTTTACATCTTAATTCTTACGAAACCGATAAAGTAACGTTACAGCTATCTTATTTGTAATTAAAAATGGAAATTTAAAAAAAAAATATTGAATAGATTTCTCACAAAATGTGTGCACAGAAATGTAAAAACGACATACATATATAAGCGGATCGAGAAGGCTGAAAACCTTAGGACAATTGAAATGTCAAAAGTGGAAATGGTAATTGTCAAATTTTTTTGCCGTCTTATGTGACCAGATCGCCGTATATCGATCTGTCTTTCAATTTATGACCTGATTCAAATGCGACCAAAAACGCCGTAAATTGTAATTATATTGTGAAATAATTGCCATATCTTGGCAACGTAATATCCCAAATTGGCATCTTAAACTAAGGTACTTCGTGGTAGCAATAGGACGACATTTCGAGAAACCTGACAATACTCAACGTGGAAAAACATGAATGCATTCGGGACGACCTGAATACTGGTTCATTTGTAACGAACCCCACAATTCAACACCCGAACACCCCCATGCAGTCATCCTCGCGAGCCAGTGTATTAATCGATAGGTTACGATCGATGCCCTGGCTTGGTTAGTTACCGATATCAGTTCTGGATATAAATAGCTCGAGGGGTTTCCACTAAACCGAACCAATCGGTAAGCGTGCTGAAGCATCTCATCAGGTCAATCCGCAGCAAGGCTTCAGTTTTGACTGGTTTGAATTTCATCGCTGATCAGACTACATTTGAAGTTAGACATGTCGAAGCGAAAACCGCAGGTTTCAGATACCAACAAGCTAATTTAAAACAACCGCTGGGTTTACACCAAGATTGTGTAATACACGAAACGACTCGAGAAGTCATTCGAATCACCATAAAGGTGCAGGTAAACCCTCTATGAGGATTTAGGCATTACCTGGACTTGTGCAGATGCCATGCAGCATGTCCCAGTCTTTGTCTGCATATGAGGATGAATTAATGACTATGCCAATTGGGGGGACTTGCACAACACCAACTATCCAATCAGATTCCATGATTGATTCCTCCTGTTTGTCAATTTTGGCCCAGTTAACCAATCAAATGACAGAACTAGCATATCCAGTTTATCTTTGGTCGTATTGTGCAAGCCTTCCATTGCCGCCATGCAGCTGGATTACCAGAACTTCAATCAACCTAAGAACTAGGTAATGATCTTCACGAGTTCGATAAATACTAAATTCTCGCTGAGGTTTGACCTGACCTTTTCGGTGATTCGAATGAGTTCTTTAGCCGTTGCCTGTATCATACAATGTGGTATATTTCATATCCAGCAGTCGTTAGTAACATAAGCTGTAAATGAAGAAGCTCTATATAGATTACCTACTTTCCTTCCTCACGACATTCGTTGATTAGTTTATAAGAACTTAAATGGACTTAATTTGCCCATGCAAATACAACAGATTTTCACAGTTACAGGACTTGCATGTTCTACCAAGAGTTTTGAAGGGGAGTTTTGAAGGGGTTCCACCCACTAGAACGAAGTCGCCTCAACTATTCATTCAAGTTTACTTACATGATGGACTTGTCTGAGTTCCGATGCTACCATCGTGTGCAAAGCACAGAAACTGGTAACTGACGTAATTTTATACATATGTACTATTTATTTTTTTAGTTTTCAAAGAAAGTGTTATTATGCTTAGAATAATGTATAATTTCGCAAACATCACATGGAAATATTCCAGCTCAAAATATTCTCCTGGGTTGAAAGATAGGGCAAAGAGAAATTTTACGAACCAGTAGCTGATCAGCTGAAGTCACGGACAGTACACAGACATGTTCGTCGTCTTCTCAGTAATGTGCTGAAGGCGGACAATTTGTGTTTTCAGGACGCCAGTGGACGAGCAGATGCCAAATGCAGGTTCCGTGCCTGAGTGACAGTTCAGATGAGTGAATATGATTACGTTTGGAAATATAGTTTTATTACATATTTAAATTACATATTACAGAGTACCGAAAATCCAAGTGGATACATCTCTATACGAAGCATGTTGTTCTTTCGTGGACAGCCCCATGGGCCTTCCGGGGATTGACCTTGGGTGTCGTGCAGCATACTCCAGGCCATGATGAGAATAGGCCCCAGTCCTCCAGAGAGCTTGTCGTAAGAGGCGACTTAACTGGGGCACCTGTGAGGTTCCCGGGTGTGAAAAGGAATAGGATCCTACGTCGTGATATGACTGAAATAGTGTTGAAAGCGACGTTAAATCATATTCACTCACTCACTCTTTCGTGGACAACGAAGAAGACCATCGTTGACGACCTTTGTAGAAAATCGCAATAAAACGTACACATTCTACTTATTGTCTCTAGGTAAATGTTTGATATTAAATAATTAGTGCAAGATGTTCTCATATTCAGATTAACAGTGTTTTGTTTGTTTGTTTTCTTTCGCTTTTTCTTATTTTGAATTGAATTGTAGCAAACTTTCGCTTTTTGAATATTGTCAGTATGTAAAAGTTTGTTTTATTTTTGCCTGATCCATTTCTGAAATGAAGAATCTTGGTAGGAAACCGCAAGTCAGAATGCTGAAGCATTTGATGAGTCAGCGGATCTGGATGATTTTGTGTGAATGGCTTTTGGCCATAAAATCTAACTGAGCAAACATGAGAGTGTTTGCTATGCGTCACACATGGGATCTAGTCGTCTGATATCGGGAGAATACTTGATGTTGCGTAATTTATATTAGCTATCAAAATTCCGAAACATGACTACTTTGTTCTTCGAATATCCGTAAGGATCACCTCTTTCCAGGCCATTTACCCACAATGGGTAGTAGTATCATGCATGGATGGGAACTGCCCGGCGGAGTAAATCAAAGCGTCCCCACGATGGCAATCGTTGAGCTATTGTATAACCAATTTAAATAACGGAAAATAGCGAATATGGAAGGAGAATGGAGTCATGATTCTGGCTGCTTCAGATCGTAATCGTTAGACTGCATCGAGATTGGGAGCTTAAAGAAACATGTAGACGTCAGGATTTCAACGCTATACATCGCTTTCAAATAAGGGTTTTTAACTTGTTAGCTGACGATGTTTAATCAAGCCAACTACCGTTTACAGCCTTTTTAGTCCGGCAGCCAGAGATTTGACTGCCGGACTATTTGACGGTATTGCTGATTGAAGTAATAGATTGTATAATTTAGCAAGTTCGTCTTTTGAGAAATGCCCGTGCTCTGGCAGTAGGCCTATACCAGCCCACGCATTTGCAAAGGGGCTTTCCATTGCTCGGATGTTGTCATGACCAGGAAACTACCTTTGTATCGCTTGCCCGTGAATCAGTGAATATCCAGTCATCTTTATGTATTTGCCTATTTCGCTTCCCTTCAAAACATTGTCGTAGAAACAGGCAATATGGCCTGAATTATTGCCTTTGTGTTAATGTTGAAGCTCTATTACGAGGTTCTCACGTCTATAGATAGCAGTAGCTGATGTGTAACGAGCCTCCATTTATATAGTTTCGACCAAGGAGGAGTCGAAGATTTGAATTTCAGCCCATCTGATGTTCAGGTGAACCCCAAACTGGTGGTGATGTTGGAATAAGCCGGTGTGAAAACTAGGAATATCCGGTATAGGAAAATATGCCCGAATCCTATGTAATAAACTTACCTAAGATTTCTTTTCTTGATCTTATGTGTAACTCGTGTAAGACATATCTTTCCAAAGAGAAACATATGGAAACGGACAATGTTTCCTGGGACATTCTTTCTTTTTCACACCAGCTATTTCATCTTAAGGAAAACTTCCGCTTTCATATTCAGAACATGGTGACTGTCAACAGATAGAATTACCAGAATAAAGAGTGTATAGTGTTATAGAATTATTAGCTGCATTTTGTGAACTGGGGGTTGCAAACCTGAGTGTTGTGGGAGGCAGTCGGAGTCTTGCACGGAAGAACGTCAACAGAATTCTATCCATACAGACATGGATATGCCTAGCCTTGGGTCAGAGGTTATAGGATCAGGAACACGGACGTCATCGTGATCTAGGTCCATAATATTGAGTGAGGCTCAAAATTTGAATTAACGGTCAAAAATGGAGTAACGGTCAAACTATGAAGTAACGATCGAAATATGGAGTAACGATCAAAATGTGGAGTATAACGGTCAAAATCTGGAGTAAAAGACAAAAGCAGGAAAAACAGGTTCAAGGTTCATGCTTTAAACCATAACCATTGACTGCATTGAGATTTGGAGGAAAAATAGCGTACAGACGCTAACTGTTTCAGGGTATACCGCTTTTGAATAGTGTTGGAACTTGGACCATACATCGGATCTCTATAATTGACGACGTCCAATCAAGTCACCTATATGTATCATGACAACCTTCATGAGAATAAGTTTAATGTAAGTTTCTGTTCTTCAGGCCTTTCTACTACCGAAAAGCCTCGTCATTATTTTCCCCAGGCCACGTTGCTTCGTGACCCTAAGATGACCCTTGGTGATCCTTCGTTATACGTAAGATGGACCGGTAGCGTTATCTGCCGGAAAGAGGGCAGATACCGTGATACCGTATTTGTACCTATTGCTCCTTAAACCAAACGAATTATTATGGATAACAACTAGCTGATGACATTCCACTGTACTAACAGTGTTTATGCATGGTTTATAAACGGAACGTCACTAGCTAATCAACAAAGAACTTGTTATCCATAATAATTAGTTTGGTTTACTAATTTCCAACTTCTGAATGCCTCTCAAAGATCTATTGCTCCTTGCTTGTACTGCTATTTTGAGCGAGTGCTTGTACTTCTACGTTCAGCGAGTAGATTTTCATAGTCATATTTGCGAGAACCCACTCCACTCCCCTACCCAATATTAAACACTGAATACCTCACCTATACGAACCGGTGGTATGTATAATGTCACGGTTACTCGATGACAAACAAACTCTTGAGAGATCATCGTTTATTTTATAGCGGTACATATAACTAAACGGCAGCGAGTTATGGAGGAGCGTCGTCGTTATAAAGCTGAAATATTGCTGAACGAGACGTTAAATTAAATTCTCTCTTTCATGGATAAGCGAAGTTTTCAAAGAATGGTCTTACAACTTAGCTGTAACATAGTTATTCTAACAATCCAGTCCATTATGATGGCAATGGAACCGAATGATCAATACTCTCGTCGTAATATACGAAGGGTCCTTTTTAGGATGGGTCATCATAACTGATATATGGGATTGTTGTCTGATTTTATGCATAATTTTGGCGTTCACTCTCCATACATTTATCACTTAATTGCCAACGTTTCAGGGCTGACCATCTGCAAATGGTCGACTGAGTGTCAGGGCATTTCTTGATTAATCGTGCGTCTCCGGACAACTGCCAAAAATGCCACTGTTCAGAGCCAAGTGTCTATGGAACAGTCGCCGGTGGAATAATGGCAAGTAATTCTCACAGAATCCTGTTAGTTCAAAGCATCGGCGACTTCTCATCGGCGATTTCATATTGCTCTTTGAGCCCATAATATCATTGCAGTCCATATATGGGGCGACTATTTCAATTTCATGTCGCTTCTCTGATTGTGTGCGTCTTGAAATGGAGAACAGTATACGGTTCTTGGAGATCTGTAGATATGGACCGAGTCGATGGAAGATGCTTTTCCGGAACAGTAGGCCTCGTGTTCTTCGAAAATGTCACTATACAGCTAATCAACAAAAGAAGCACTCATGAAGGAATTTTTAATCAATAAGATCACTTGTTTTATGCGATCACGGTACGCGATCACATTACAATATCCCACATTGACTTTGATTGGAATATGCCGTCTGCTATGCAAAATGGTCATGATGCCAAACATCAATGGTCAATCGGCATATCGGTCTGTGCAATCACATGGCTCCTTGTTAGATAGGCCCATATATTTTCCCATCATCAGTGTAAATTATTCCGTATTTGACACTGCTCCTTCGATATAAACGCACTAATCTTGGCGAACACTTCAACGCGTGTCGTCTTTGAATATCCATGGCAGAAAAAACAATCTTTTCCAAAATAATTATTTCCATTTTGTATTTTAGTGGTGCCAAATATCAAAATAATTAATCGGTTTGGCACTGCATTATGTTTAGATGTGATATGCAATATACGTCTTTGGATGACGGCGAGGTATGTTTGGAGAATGTAGGACGTAGAGAATTGGCTGCATACTGTAGCACGGGGTGGAGAGAAACTGATCGAAAACGTGGCATTTGGGAATAAATCGAAAACGACATTCTTGAATTCTTCTTGCGACTGTCTATTTATGCCTTGTGGTTGTAATGAATGATCCCGACGTGCCCAAGTACGCAGGAATTCTAATCAGATTTTATGAGGGACAATCAATATGGCCCAAATTAATATCGTTAGCTAATGTTGTGCGTGATAGCAAATAAATGGCAGTGATCTTGTCGAGGTACATGTACATGGGAAGACTCCAAAGTAGGATACGCGTGTCATAACATCTGAGGATGACAGGAGTTGCACCCTAACCCCTCAAAAGCCAGCCAAAGCATCTAGGTGCTTGTAGCATGCCCTATTTGTTCACCGACTGCTGTCTCCAGATGGGTGATCATACAGATACGTTAGGCCTACTAACGATGCGATTTCGTGGTTATAAATTACCATAACGGTATCAGCCCACTCAAGAAAATAACCTGAAATAATCGCAAATTAAAAGGGTGGGGGAAAACGGCCGGAGTACTGACAAGAAGTCATATGACCACAAAGACAAATACAGTGACTTGATATTTCTAAAAACATCACAAGATCCTACGTGATCACTGTGATGATTTGTATCCAAGCCAAGCTTTTATTTCAGATGTTCATGTGGACATCTTGTGAATGACATGACCACACGGCCCCTAGCACCGGCTTGAGCGGTATTATACAACTATTTCAGAGCGATCATATAATAGTTCTATCACGTCATCTGATGAAAAATGGGGACCGCCACATAAAAATAACGTCACAAAAGAGGGAGTATTTATAGAATGCAAGTTTTATTCAGAACAAATACCTACGAGGCCGGACGCTGACCAAGCGCTTCATTCTCCGCCATGTTTACAGGTCACAAAACTACAACAAATACCTACGAGGCCGGACGCTGACCAAGCGCTTCATTCTCCGCCATGTTTACAGGTCACAAAACTACAACAAATACCTACGAGGCCGGACGCTGACCAAGCGCTTCATTCTCCGCCATGTTTACAGGTCACAAAACTACAACAAATACCTACGAGGCCCGACGCTGACCAAGCGCTTCATTCTCCGCCATGTTTACAGGTCACAAAACTACAACAAATACCTACGAGGCCCGACGCTGACCAAGCGCTTCATTCCCCGCCATGTTTACAGGTCACAAAACTACAACAAATACCTACGAGGCCGGACGCTGACCAAGCGCTTCATTCTCCGCCATGTTTACAGGTCACAAAACTACAACAAATATCTACGAGGCCGGACGCTGACCAAGCGCTTCATTCTCCGCCATGTTTACAGGTCACAAAACTACAACAAATACCTACGAGGCCGGACGCTGACCAAGCGCTTCATTCTCCGCCATGTTTACAGGTCACAAAACTACAATCACAATGATTTGTACAGACAGCAAGCCTCTGGGACGAAACGTCCACCAGCAGAGGCAACAACTAAATGCAATATGAAAAGGGTGGTGGAAAACGACGCCGGCATACTGACAAGGCATATGACCACACAGACAAATAGACTGAGTGCATATTTCTAAAAACATAAAATATCCAAAGTGAACCCTGTGATGATTTGTATCCGAGCAACCCTTTTTGAAAACTTGTCTACAAATATGCCAGACATATACTCTCCTCGGTATGGTATGCCTTATCTTTTACGGAGAGTATCATCATTCTTCAGCTTATGTAGATTTACAATTGATACGCCATTTTTCCAGTAATGACAGAAAGGATAACATGGCTAAGTACAAGCAAACTCTGCAGTTCTGAACAGTTTTCTGTTGTCGGGAAATGTCTCGTTTCTTGGGATTCTTGAGTATTATTCTGTGCATCAAACAGGTTATACTGTAAGATTTGTAGTCCTTCACAGTCATTAACTGGTGAGTACTGTTCTGTAACGGCACAGTGCTGCTCAGGCACATTCCTTGTGGTACTGCACAGTATACTTACGGTACTCGTTAGTTACTGTGTGATATGTGGATAGTGGCCAGTACTGCACAGTCTATAACTGTGCAGGTACTATTCTGAAGTTCCATGTTGTGATCGCACGGTATCTACAGTGACATTTTAGTCATTGATGCGGTAAACTGAAGATGAAAATGTCATTGATATTGCGTTTCTTCCTTGATGCTGCGTTCTCTATGATATGTTAATCGCTGGATTGCATGTCAAGCGGAGATATTAAAATACTCAACTCTTTCATCCTCTCTCCGCTGTGTGTACATGTAATTCGTCAACAATCTGAAATCGAAAGGAGAGATAACATTCATACGACAAATATCCATGAAATTTACTATAAACCCACAAACAACAATATGTAGTACATTCCAACTGTATCTTACACTAGTGTAATTGCAACAGAACAGCATTGGCTCGAATCAATCATACAGGGAAGAAGTCACTTACAGTCGATAGTAAAAACATCTACTAGTAGTAACGAAAACAACAATAAATAGTTTCTTTCTCACAAATGTTATATTCTGACTTGCGGTTGATTCTGTTGCCTGTTAAGTCTCTGAAATCTGTTGATACACTCAAGGGGATGACAGCTGGAGACAAACCTTACTTCAAAAGGAAAAATAACAGAAATAGCTGCTCTTAAGGATGTCCTCTACTGGTAAATCAAAATAATTAACTTTTTGAATAGTGTGTGTTGTTGCATTCATAATTGTGTAATATGATGAAAAACAGAGAAAAAAATATAGGTTGGTGTGCATTTTTTAGTTGTAGGCAACGTTAAGTGGACTGACCCATGCTCCATCTGATATAAATAGTATTAAACTTTTTCTTATATTCTAAGTGTTTGCAGATAATCACAATCAAAATTCATCAAATTGAATGGATGTTGCTGTGCAAAGTTCTCGGCTAGAAGGCTTTTAAAGGAAGCCCTTATCTCTTAACCTAGTTAAAGGAGATAACCTAATAGGAAAAATAAGCAAAATGGCCGCCAAAGCCAAAAATTACCAGCCGACATCCTTAGGAAATTCTTTTTACAGGTTTTAGTTGAGGACAGCAAAGGCAGCATGTATACTCATTGCCACATGCATGTACATCCCGAATTCGCAGTAAACCTCTCATGGTACCGACTGGTATGTATTGCTGTACGATCAGTTTTTCCAGAAAGGCCTATATATACGGGATAGAATGACCATACTGTTTCCTGTTGGAGACCGGTACTTCAACATATGCATCATGTGCGCCCATGGCGTTATATAGCTTTGTATGCAGTTTCTGGGTTTACGCGGCTTCTGCAAAAATAAAACATTCAAAAAATGAATAAAGCGAAGATCGGACATCAATTTGTCATTGTTAGCTATTGCAGATTCCCGCCGATTTCCTTTATTGATTCCTGCCATTAAGACCATTTTGATTACGGAAAGGGGAATCCACTTGACATATTAATTATACCGGTTTCCAACTAATCCTGTGAGCTAATTGTAATTGGGTTAAAGGAGTAGCTGACATAGAGCAATGCCATTTATAGATTATAACAATTATTATATTTATTAGAGTGTCTCCCTATATAAATTGTAATAAGATAAAACTGCATATTCCCCGGTCACGTGGGTGTATATTGCCGCTGAAACTGCATATTCCACCCCCCCCCTTCCCATGGAATATACACTAAAGGGAGATAATTACAACAGAGGTCGCCCCGTTCTCTCGGTCGCGCTGCAAACAGCCGATCACGGAGCAGTTCGTCGAGTTGATTTTTAGCTGCAGAACACAGCAGAAATAAATTCTCTCCTCCCATCTAATTGTAAGAAGAATCGTACCCAAGCAAATTATTGGAGTAACTAACAAGCGTCATCGAACAACTATACGTGCGTTGCGAGATTTACACGATAGTAGTGAAGCAACTCCGAATCAGTGGAATCTCGTGAATGTAAAATTATGTTGCTGGCGATTGCCCACTGAAAACAGTCAACTCAGAAGGATTGCGCTCTTCCAAAATAAACATAAAACATTATTTTGCTCGAGAGATAATAGATTAGCACAGAGTTAAGTTGATAAATATAATAATGAAGAGGGTGGTAACCTGCCTGCGGCTTGGGCAATATGCACATCCTCGGGCAACAAAACAGTCAATATTTTCATACTATTCAATCACTCTGAATATTGGGAGAAGTGCTCACATCGAGAAAGTTAAAGTTACATCTTGTAATACACTTCTAACGAATAACACAAGTGTCAAATGCCCCCAGGTCTTTCGGTGCCAATGTGCTCTCGGTGAATCTGATGTGTAAATGGTACGTGTTGGTAAAACAGGGGAATTACAACCGTTTTGCCCGTCAGTCAATATTCAACCGTCGCCCATGAAAGAATTTCCGCGTCCATAATCTGAAGTCCTAATTCGTATGTACACCAAATCAAGAAATCAATCATATAGCATACATGGAGTTGTGGCAGATGCGTATGGGGAACGGTCATCGAAGATGGTGTTTCTCGGAAAGCAGAAAACTACAACGGAATAATCATATATATGACGTCAGTTTTCATATATCCGCCAATACGATAAAGTCAGTTCTGATTCGACATACAGTCTTGAATCTATAACGACAAAAGATTGACCGTCCCTGAATGTCTTGACTTGAACACCATATACAATTTTTCACATATAACTTAGTAGCCTTCTCCACCAAGTATTTATATCGACGTATGTGCGATATTCTATTAGTGAGTCAACAGTGTCCATATATTATGTGATTCTATCGTGGCTGCAGATTCCTACGTTTTTAAACGCTTACTGTGATAACGATAGACACAGTGGCGTACTCTCTAAAAACAACTGTGTACCAAAAGTACACAAACTGTGTAAGTAGTAGTGTAAGCGTGAATGGGGTCACATTGACCTTTGACCTCGGCCAAACCACTTTTAATCGGGAGGGGTGCAAGGTTGGTCAAAGGTCAATGAGTGCACTTGAGATAGTGTCCCGTTAAATCTGTTGACTTCCAATGTTAATGTATACGGGGAATACCTAAATAGACGTTTTGTCACCTAGGGGAGCCCCTAGTGGACCGATGGGGTCGAATGAGGTATCAAAGTGAAGCATTCGTCAAGGGGCATCTGATCGGCTGGGTGTGGGATTGAAATATCGGCATTCTGCGCATGCGCGGTGGCCAAAGGGTATGAAAATAGACGTTTTGGAGCTAGGGGAGCCCCTAATGGTCCAATGGGGTCATATGAGGTATCCATGTGAAGCATTCGTGAAGGGGCATCTGACTGGACTAGCGGTTCGGGCGTTGTCACCATTCTGCGCATGCGCAGTGGCCAAAGGGTATGGAAATAGACGTTTTGGGATCTAGGGGAGCCCCTAATGGGCCGATGGGGTCATATAAGGTATCAATGTGAAGCATTCGTGAACACCCATCCAGTCATGGGTGGGTGCATGTAAAAATTTTCCTGAAAAAAATCCCGGAACACGGACTTTATCGAAAAATCCGGGAAAATGCCTATATGGGGTATGGGGGTATATAGGTCGCCGGGCTTAACGGGGCTTGCCTATCAATAGAGTTATCTCCCCTAGTTCCAGGGTGGGTGTATGTAAAATTTTTCCTGAAAAAATACGGAACACGGACTTTATCCTAAATTACGGAAAATGCCTATATGGGGTATGGGGGTATAGGACCATCCTGGGAAACCTACTTCTCGACATTTGCGGTATAGGTTGTGGGGTCTCGTTTTCTTAGTCTCGTCAAGACAAACATGATAGGAAGTGTCGCGGAGCGAATCGTTGAAATTTTTGAAAAAAGTTCAGGGAGACCCATATAGTCCCATACTAGGGGTATAGGACCAATGTTTGCCCCACTGGGAAACCTACTTCTAGACATTTGCGGTGTGGTTGTTTGGATTTGATTTCTTAGTCTCGTCAAGACAAACATGATAGGAAGTGTCCCGGCACGAAACGGTGAAATTTTTGAAAAATGTCACCGAGGCCTGGGTAGGCCCATAGGCCTATACTGCATGGCTATGGGTGTATGGGTCCATACGGGGTGGACGTGTTGGGATCTAGGTGAGTCCCTGGTGGTCCAATGGTGTCGTATGAGGTCTTATTTTGAAGCTCTCATGCAGGAGCACTTGACTACACTAATGGTTCGTACGTTGTCAATACTCTGCGCATGCGCAGCCTGGCCGTAGTATAGAAAGCAGGCATTTTTGGGGGTGTGTGTGTGGGTGTGTTTGGGTTAGAGATGAGCTATTCACGGTTCGAATGGGTCGTGTGACGTATCCATGTGAAGTCTATGTAATGGAGCCTCTGATGGCGTGGATGTGGGGTAGAAATAGGGTCATTCTGCGCATGCGCGGTAGCCAAAGGGTATGGAAATAGACGTGTTGGAGTCTAGGTGGGCCCCTCATGGGCCTATTGTGTCGAGTGAGGTATCCATGTGAATCCTAGGTGGGGGAGCATCCACCTGGACTAACATTCACGTGGTTTGGTGGGTCTGCGCAAGTGTGTGTGTGACGTCACTTCCGGGTTTTTTCAGAATGCTCAAACACTACCTCCAACTTTCCCGGCCCGGCCCGCCCCGGCCGCAGCGCGCGCGCGCGCGGGTTCTCCGGAAGTGCGCGTCATCACCGGCAGTGCGCGGAAGCATGTCGGATCAAAAGGTCAAAGAAAAGGGGATTGTAAATTAACCTGGGAAGGATGGGCAGTTCCATTTGGACCAATCAGCGGTCGAGAAAAAAGAGCCAATGAGCGATCGAGAAAAGAACCAATGGACGGGTACTAGGTACATCTCACCGTCTTCCTTTACACGCACCTCAATGAAATGGCCGCTCCAAACCTAGACCAAAACACGTACTTGGTCTGTGGGCTGATTTCATTGGCTCTCTATTTTACTATAGTGCTTTTGCATTCTAACATTGATGGGTTACATTTTGGCCCCATCCTACACCACTGATTTCAGTTTGACTGAATCTCCACATTGGGCATTTATGCATTATGAATAAAACACACAAGACAGGGTTTTTTTGGTGAGATCTCATTTTTTTTATTCAGTAACAACCAGAGAACAACCACGTGAAAACTCAAGCCCAGAACAAGGGGCTTGTACATTGAAAGAACTGAAGCCCAGAACAGGGGGCTTGTACATTGAAAGAACTGAAGCCCAGAACAGGGGGGCTTGTAAACTTAAGCCCAGAACAGGGGGCTTGTACATTGAAAGAATTCAAGCCCAGAACGGGACTTGTACATTGAAATGATGGGCGGCCCAGTCATATACGAGTACATCTCGGTCCTCGGCCTTGGGGTACTCGTCAAACATCTGTACGATGGTAGATAAGGGTCTTCCCCGACTTCGATGGTACAGGTAAAACAAGCAATATTGTCCGCACACGCTACTGGTCAGGCTTTGCAACGTTTGACTGTTCCAACACCACGTCTCTGTGCCTTGATCCATGAAGTCTGTTAAATCGGGATGGAGGGGTGGCAGGCCGTACGGGTCAAAGTATTCGCCCTGTTGTTCTGTCAAGTACACGGCCACCCAATGTTCACCGGGCCGATCCATCGGGTCCGTGTTGAGAACGTAAGCAGCAGGATACACACGGTCTAATGGGAACACATCTCGGGCGAACACCCCTTGAAAGACCATACGTATCCCTGGGTCATTCTCCAGCACGGTGGTTATCTGATCTGTATCCATGTTAGGTGGAGAAGTCACACAGGACGTTGCGCGCTTTGTCCACTTGAATGATGTTGTCAAACTCGGCGTAGCAGATCACATTGACGGTGCTCCGGAGGGCTCGTAGAAAGTGGATTTCCAACCGTAAATTGCCTTGCTTGGCCAGGGCCAGCTGATGGTCGTTCTCTAAGGTAGGGGTCAAATCGAAACAGAACAACGTGTATCCGTTCCCGTAGTCCTCCCGACTGATGAAATTCCCTTCGTCCTGGTTGATTTGACCGGTGGCTGTAAACAGGCTCTGATAGGCTCGAATGAAATTCGCGCACCCAAAGTTCGGTGTTACGACCGCGGCTGGCACCTGTTGTCCATCCACATGCAGGGCCACAAAATTGATGCCGAAATGTTTAAAGTCAAACGGGTTCTCTGGGTAGGCTCCACTGAAACTGGTATTTTCCACACAGGCCAGGATCAATCGCTTGGGTAGTTCCCCCAGGAACAGGTTTTCTTTGTTGGCGCTCATATTTCCAGCAGACACAGAGAACACTTTGGCTTGTACACGTCGGATAGGGTACTGGGCTGGTTTTGTTTCCAAGGCTTTCATGTGTCCCAATTGAACGGCTGGATTCGGTTTCACTTTTCGGACATACAGGACTGCGTCTTCGATGACAATCTTATAGTTAGCTGCATGCCCGTCTACGTTAGTGGCCATCAAGGCGAAGGTCGGAGGCGCCCGTATCAGTCGGATTTTGATGGGGATCTTGTTCAAGAGGTATCGGTCTTGCATGAACATGTCTGCGTGCAGTCGACCGATCATATCCACCGCGACGCCGTTCGCGGTCAAAGCCTTCCGTTTGCTATATCCCGTATTGTCGTTCTCTGCGCCCATGTGCTCGGCTTTGTCCTGGTAGAATAAAGCGGCTGTCAGTTGAGATTTTTTAGCCTCTCGCCCATGCGACAACAGCGTCTCGATGTAGGCTCGATAGGGGTACGTGTTGGTCGAGTCACTGATGAGTTTGTCGCTGAGAAATATATCCACCCGTTGAAACATCGAGTGCAGCCAGAGATTCGTCGGGCCCACCGTTGCTTGGTCGGCGATTCTGGTGCCATCTCCATTGACGATCTTGGTTTTCACATACAAGTATGTATGGGCTAAATCCACATAGGCCGTATCCGCATTACTGATGGTGAACTCGATGGGCCCTGTTGCGTTGATGCTGGACAGCGGGAGATGCTCCACCCATAATCCTTGTTCGGCACTGGTCTGTGTGGGCGGGACGGTCCACAAATCAAATTCACTGTTGGTGGAGGGGCAGGACTCGGCGTGGATCAAGGACATGTTTAAGAAAAGATATCCCGGGTCTTCGATGTGCGTCGTCGCTGGGTCGGTCGTCGACTGGTGCGTGGTCTCGGTGGGGCAGGTCTTTTATTCCCTACGGTGCGTTGTGCTTTGGCCACCAAGACGCCTCCCGCTTCTTTGGCCCGCCGTTTCAAGGCTTCTTTGGGTGCCGTACCCCCAAAGACATCACCGGCCACTTGCAGTCCACTGCGTACCGCTTGTTTGCCGATTGCTTTCACCCCACGCGTCACCAAGGGCAGGAACGTTTTGACGATGCTCCCGAGTATGTTCCCCAGTCCATGTCCACGTTGCATGCGTGCACCACTAAAGACCGGAAGGCCACCGCCGGCCTGTTGGGCATAATAGTCCATATAGCTGCGTGCATCGCACTCGTAAGGCACCTTCATTATACAAAGTGGGAAGCACGTGCTTGTCGAAAATGAAGTGTCAGCACCACTTTCCCGCGTTCGAATGCCACCGGTCGTCCCGTGTCATCTCTTATATCCACCGTCATCGTGTTGATGTGGGTTTGTCGTACGGGCAGGTAGAGCATGTGGGTGAAACTGTGGGTGACTTGATCTCCATACAACTTTTAATGGGCACCACCCGTAACAGAGGTGTGTTGATATCGCCCACGATGTGGTTGTCCACCACGTCCGAGTAGACGTAGAGTCCGTACATACCCGACTTCATATCCATCGGGATTTCGCCTTGGTGGGCGGTGGGACCAGCGAACATCCGTAGATCGAAACCCAGCATTTGCTGTAGGATAGGACTCAGTACGACACTCGCGTTGGCGGTGACGATAAGCTGTGCCTTGTCGTTGTGTGCGTTGTAATCGAAGTCCACGTGATTCTTGAAGGGATAGTCTTTGATGGGTTTTGAAGTATTCGTGATCTCCCGTAGAGCCTTATAATGCAACAGTCTTGACAGCCCACCCATGAACTCCTTGGGAGTATCGTATTGGCCTTCGGGGAGGGTGAGTCGGGTGTCTTTTCCTTCGTAGGTCACCTCGTACCACACTTCATTGGCTCGCACGTTGTACCACGAGTAAGGGTATTGGATATCCACGAGGCCACATTCCCATCGTCCAGGTAAATGCAACGGTTGCGGTAACTGGGTCACGTACTTGGCCACGGTGTTGTCAGGAAACACATCCAGCGAACTGTTACTGGGTAGGGTGAGGTAAAACATGGCGACTGAGCTGTCCTGCTGCTGCTGTTGGTTTTAATAGGTGTTCCAGGCCTTGGGCGGTTGTGTCCGGCGTCGTGTTCGTCGCGTTGACTTGCTACGTGTCACGGCTCTGGAGATGTGGGGTGTCCTGATCAAGGATGGTTTTTTAAAGGTTTGAAAAGAAGGTGCCCGTTGTGGTGGTGGAGTTTTGGGGGGTGACTCCGGTTCCCATTCGGATTCCCAAGAAGCTAGTGGGCCACGCGGCGATTGCTGGGTTCGCTGCATAAAGGCCCAGCGGTGGGGTTCCCCACCAATTCCTGTGGTACATGCATGTCTTTCAAGCCTTGAGCGAAGACCTCCCATCCTCGAGGATCCGTGTGCGATCTGCGTTTACGCATCAGGTCATTCACTAAATCCGTCATGTGGGTGCCGGGGACCACCTGATTCTGTACCAGGAGTTCGCCTTTATCATTCCAAGTCATGTTAGGATTCTGTTTCATCCGTTGTAATACCAGGCCAGCTTGTTTCTTGAACGATGCAGGTACACTCTTCAGCACTTCGACTTCCACCCACTGTGGGGCTGTGGGTGCTACCCCTGGTAATGGCGGCTGTTGGAGCGGTACTGAGGTCGGCGGTGTGTCACGTGGTGGTGGTGGTGTTGGTGGTGGTGGTGGTGGTGGTGGTGGTGGGGTAGAGAGGGTTTTGTATTGGTCCATGAACGTCATGTACCGTTGAAGCGTCTCATTGTACCGTTGTTGTACCGTTGAAGCGTCTCATTGTACCGTTGTACTTTCTCACTGTCGCTTAATCCCGGTCTCTGTAAGATCTGTTGCATCTCTCCATCGAGGGTGTTTATGGTCTTCACCGTAGGTGGGACAGGGTAGGGCGATTGGAGGTTTTGAAGCAACCGTGGTTCGACGAGGACCATTTTTTTCGTGTGGTTCATTGTCGGCCGAAGAGTCCACCCAATACTGGACCCAACACGGAAGCGGCCAACGGTGCTAAGATGGCCCCGAGAAAGCCGCCTTTCTGTAACACCTTTTTCTTTTGTTTTTGTGGGACCCGCTTCTGGACTAGGGTTCGGAGACCTGTCTTATGCTTGGCCAACTTGGTCTTCTGAGCCGGAGTCAGTGGTACGTTGCCTTTTAACAGGTTGTACCCGATCTCGCACAGACAGCGTACACGGTCAGGGTCCGCACCGCGTACAATGGTTCGGACCAACTCGGCTGGGGCCGTCTTCAATACACGGAGCGTTGGAGCGTGCTTCCGTACTCGCGCAGACATCATGTACAACTAATGCTAGAATCCACAACTCTGCTCTTTTTATCTACTTCAGAGAACAGAGACAAAGTCAACCATGCTGTGGTATTAATTCTTTTTATTATCCCCATCATCAAACACACACTCCAGCTGGGGGCGCCACTGTGGATGTGTTTACATTATTTTTGTATGTACACGTGGTGGGTCTCTCCGGGAAAGATGCCGGTCCGTAGTCGAAGGTGGTCGGGGGTGGCTTGCTTGAGGTCGAAGAGCATATACCCGTGCTGAGGGGTTGTGGCATCTTTTAAGGCTTCCAACGCAAACGGTGTGCGGCCGGGATATATCTGTCTCGCCAGGTGCAGCAGTTGAGTGGTATCTCTCGGGTTTTTGAAGACCACCAGGTAGTGGGCATTTAAGCCGATGTTCCGATGTTCTTTGTTTTTACTGAACAGATTCTGCACAATGTAGATGATGCTGAGCCGTCGATGATGGCTGCCTTTGGTAAAGAGTTGGGTGACCCGCGCATCCGTCTCCGCCATGAGATCATACAGAACCACCAAGGTGTCCGGTTCCAAATCGGCCAGGTTGGGTAGGCCTTCCACGAACGTGATGCGGGGCATTGCTGCATACGCTTCCTGCCATTCTCCATAACACCACACGACTCGGGCAATGGGTGGGGTGATCATGCTGTCGGCGTGTTGAAGGAGCTTCCGGACGAAGTGCGTTTTGCCGGAGCCCGTCGGTCCTGCGATGAGACACG
This sequence comes from Hanleya hanleyi, assembly GCA_036873755.1. NCBI lineage: Eukaryota > Metazoa > Mollusca > Polyplacophora > Lepidopleurida > Hanleyidae > Hanleya > Hanleya hanleyi. The sequence continues at coordinate 21,874 of JAVTVY010028609.1, forward strand.
TGAAGGGATGCTGCCACCGAGGGTCCATGGTTCGAGGTGTATCCGTTGTCGTGGTAACCCGCTCTTGTAAATTTCGTACGAATGAACTGGAGTGGTGGTGGTGGTTACAACGTCGGTCGTCGTTGTCTGTTCACTGCGAGTGATGATGGTGGTGGGTACAACGTCGGTCGTCGTTGTCTGTTCACTGTGAGGGATGAAATCCGGTGGGTCTTCAGACGTACTGGGTGTACTTGGTGTAGATGTTGAGCTTGGTGTGGAGCTCGACGTGGAGCTCGATGTGGCTTCTACACGGGGTGTGGTGGTGACTGGGCTCGATACGGGGTTGACTGGTGCTATCTGTAGACTGGTTTCACTGATGGCTGGTGTTCTCAGTTGGTTAAGTAGCGTGCTGACATAGGCTACGTCGTAAAACACACCGCCGTACAACATACTCAGCAGGGTTAGCAGTATCACCACAAAGCCCACTTGCGCTTTGCGCGTTTTGGGAGACGTTGTGTTCAGAGGCAGCTGCTGTTTGACCATAGCACCGTGGTCGAACGTGGAATGAAGGATGACGGTAGTGGTGTCTGGCTTTATAGTCGTTTCACCTGGTTGGCAGCGACCCAGGAATTGAAGGAACTGGGCCAGCCTTGCCATTTGACGAAATGAAACAGTTTGCCACGTCGACGTTCCATTTTCAAAATCTGCTCCACCGTGTAGTAGTCTTGCTGTGCTTTTACGACAGGCTGTAATTCCATCTCGTAAAACGTCCCTAGCAACGGTTCCCCTTGAAGATCTTCCAGTTCATAGACTCGCTGGTGTTGGGGTAGGCGCCGTTTAATCAGGAAGTGCTCATCGCTCCAGTTGGGCAAGTAACTTTTCTCAAATTGACCTTTGACTTTACTGATCCGTACAGGGTCCCCGACCTTGTACACCGCCTTCGGCGTTCGCTGCGATGGCCTGGGGTACAAGACACGCCGGACTTGGGCTTCATTGCGTTGGGTCACGGTAATGGGGGCTCTCTCTATACTCCGATGATAGGCTCGATTGTAACCACTCACAAGTTTCGGGAGAACATCGATGTACCGCCTTGTATTCTTATAGGTGAAATATTTATACATGCGGCCTTTGAATGTCCTGTTGAACCTTTCCACCACGGAAGCCTTGGTCTCGTTGTACGTATGGAAGAAAAACACCTTCTGGGCTTTCAGAAACTGTTGGAACGGTCTGTTGAGGAATTCCGTGCCTTCGTCGGTTTGCAAATACAAAGGTTTGCGCCCGGTCTTGAAGATATCTTTGAACGCCGCTATGAGATTTGCCCCCGTTTTCGTCCGGATGGGTACCACCCACGCATACTTGGATAGGATATCGATGCACGTCAAGATATACCGATTCCCATCGTTGTGTTTGGCAAAGGCGCTCATATCGACCAAATCCGCTTGCCACTGGGCATCTATTCCTCCCACGATGACCCGGTTCCGTAGAAAATGGCGACGGACAGATCGATGTAAGGTATAGGTGTCTTGTTTTCTTAACCAATCTCGGACTTGGGCACGTTGTATCCCCTGGGGTTTGGCCGCTCGATAGAGAGCCGACAATGCACTATAGGCCGCCGGACTGTCGGGACTGTAGTATAAGTTATCCAACACCTTCTCCCAGCGCTTCATGGTGACAAATGATGATGGACCCTGGCTCTATCGTTTATTTATAACGGGTATATCTTGGGCCGGAGTTTCTTTCTGATTTTCTTCGTTGGCTTCCACAGTGTCCATGGTAAATGACCAGTCCAACTCGTCTGATGACCGCTTGATAAGCACTTGATCCACATCTACCACGGCATCTTCCAATGCAGACCATAGATCAGGGTGAAGGGTAAAATGCACTGTACCCCCATCTAGCCGAGCCAATTGAGCAAAGAAAGGGCCGCGTCGGATGTACACATCGTGACACAAGTGGATGAGGTCGCCGTCCAGTTCACCAGACAACACCCGTTTGAATTTGGTCCAGCCCTCCCGGGACAGACGAATGTGGGCCGGGCACGGTTGTGTAGGGTCCGCATCACAGATGTCTCCCACCTCCTCCATGATATCGACCTTATCCGCATACACGTGCAGGAAAACCTCGGGGGTTAAGCTGAGATACGCCAGTATTATATGCTCCGTCATGGTCAGTACGTGAATGGTACCAGATTTGACTGTCTCTCGTATTTATAGGGAGAACCCCGTGAGATCAAAGGATCGGGTGGTCAAAGTCTAGCCGGGTAATCAATGGCATCGTCGTCTGGTTCATGGCTAGACATTTGTTCATTGGGTTCTGCCGCTGCTTCTCTCAGGGCACGAGCCCACTCCAACTCGTCTGATGACCGCTCGTCCGGTGTAAACAGCTGGTCCACGATAGGCACCACTTTCTCGAAGGCTGTCCACAGATCGGGGTCTAGGGTGAAGCCTCGCGTAGGGTCTTGGTAGCGGCCCAGGCGTGGGAAGAAGGGTCCACGGTGTACGTAGATGGCATTGTCTATGTGGATGAGGTGTCCGTCGAGCTCGCCGCTCAACACCCGTTTAAATTTGGTCCAGCCGTCACGGTCTAGCGTAACCGTATTCGATACGGTCTCAGCGCGCGACCAGCAAACATCTCCACGGTCTTCCACGAGGGTGACTTTATCTTCATAGACGTGTAACCCCACCCGGGGTGTAAGGGGAAGGATGGCTCGTAGGACTGGTGACATGCTTGATCCAATGACGAACCGTGAATGACACACACTCTGTCTCACCCTCGTATTTATAGTCAGGTGCCACTGTCAATGCCACAGCGCCAGGGTCAATAGGGCACAGACCATGACTAGGCCAACCAGCCGTCGCTGGTTCCGGCGTGAGCGCTCGTGGTCCATAGCCCGAGCATCAAGTATGGCTGTCATAGTCCAGTAGTGGTGAGTGATGGCACACCTCTCCATCGAGTGCACTCTGTCGAGGACCGCTTCTGTGAACTCGTTCAGGATCTGGCGTCGCCCCTCGTTGTCGTCGCCATCTGCAAACATGGACCGGACCACTGCTCGGTAACCCGTGAGTGAATTAACCACGGTGGCATGCTGTAAAATGCGAGTCGCATAGGGCTGGATCTCCGTCATGGCTCTGCAACCGTAGAAATGAAGGTGTGGATCCAGAGAGACGTGTTTTATAGACCAGGTCACACATGCGCGCCTAGATGTAGCTCTACGGGTGTAGTCCGTGATACGTACTATTCTGATGGGTTATGTGGCTCCTATAGAGATAGTACCTTATCGACAATGGGGACTACTTGTTCCAAAGCCGTCCATAGATCGGGGTCCAGAGTAAAACCACCTCGCTTCAGACAGAGGAGTCGAGCAAAATAGGGACCGCAGAAAATGTAGACGTCGTCACACAGGTGAATGCTATCACCGTGCAGGTCACCCAACAACACCCGTTTCAAGGTAGTCCATCCTTCCGGTGACAAAGAGACGTGCGCTTTGGGTTCAGTCGTACACCAACACCTAAGTCCGCTATCGATGAGGTCCACTCGTTTGGGGTACAACAATAGGGTGCAGCCAGGTGTAAGCCTCCGGGTAGCCACAGTCCCTTCTTTCACCTCGGGGTGTAGTAAGTCATCCACCTCGGGGAGTACATCTTTCAGTGCCATCCATAAGGGTGGACAGAGTGTGATATAGGGACCTCCACTCTGTTCCAATCGGGGAAAAATGGAATCCTCTCCAGCAGTGCGTATGTGCACGCCGACTTCCACGTGCATGAAATCCCTTTCGGGGTCTTTTCCCTGTAACAATCGTGTCAATAGAGTCCAGCCTGATAGCGATAACAAAATCTTCACCTTCTGCGGTGCGTCTTGGACCAGCTCCAGGTGATCGTCATTGACGATGAGGTAGACGTCGGACGTCAGTTGGAATAACGCAAGCTCTGTTCCGCTCGCTGCCATGGTGGGGAATGAAAAGCGAACGGTTAGAGAGGTGGCTTTATAGTGTACCTGTTGGGTAGGGTTTTATATACCGTGCGTGGCACTTATTATACTCGCTTGCGCCATAAGGTCAATAAGGTTAGAAATGCGCTTTTTTCTACTACGCCCTGTGACGGCCCTTCGTGAATGGGCTGCGCGCTGCGGATTCACCCACGCACTTCCGGAGAACCCCCGCGCGCGCGCTGCGGCATCAGATCACCCCCGCGCGCGCGCGCGCTGCGGCCGGGGCGGGCCGGGCCGGGCCGGAAAAGTTGGAGGTAGTGTTTGAGCATTCTGAAAAAACCCGGAAGTGACGTCACACACACACTTGCGCAGACCCACCAAACCACGTGAACGCCATTGTAGGGAAAAACCCCCAGTACATGACAGACACAGACAAGTCTAGACATGTCCAAAGGTCACGCCCCATTCACCCCAACCGGAAGTGACGTCACACACTTGCGCAGACCCACCAAACCACGTGAATGTTAGTCCAGGTGGATGCTCCCCCACCTAGGATTCACATGGATACCTCACTCGACACAATAGGCCCATGAGGGGCCCACCTAGACCCCAACACGTCTATTTCCATACCCTTTGGCTACCGCGCATGCGCAGAATGACCCTATTTCTACCCCACATCCACGCCATCAGAGGCTCCATTACATAGACTTCACATGGATACGTCACACGACCCATTCGAACCGTGAATAGCCCATCTCTAACCCAAACACACCCACACACACACCCCCAAAAATGCCTGCTTTCTATACTACGGCCAGGCTGCGCATGCGCAGAGTATTGATAACGTACGAACCATTAGTGTAGTCAAGTGCTCCTGCATGAGAGCTTCAAAATAAGACCTCATACGACACCATTGGACCACCAGGGACTCACCTAGATCCCAACACGTCCACCCCGTATGGACCCATACACCCATAGCCATGCAGTATAGGCCTATGGGCCTACCCAGGCCTCGGTAACTTTTTACAAAAATTTCACCGTTTCGTGCCGGGACACTTCCTATCATGTTTGTCTTGACGAGACTAAGAAAACAAATCCAAACAAATTTAGGATAAAGTCCGTGTTCCGTATTTTTTCAGGAAATTTTTTACATACACCCACCCTGGAACTAGGGGGAGATAACTCTATTGATAGGCAAGCCCCGTTAAGCCCGGCGACCTATATACCCCCTATACCCCATATAGGCATTTTCCCGGATTTTTCGATAAAGTCCGTGTTCCGGGGTTTTTTTTTCAGGAAAATTTGTACATGCACCCACCCATGACTGGATGCCCCTTCACATAGGCTTCACTTTGATACCTCATACAACTCCATCGGCCCATTAGGGGCTCCCCTAGCTGCCAAAACGTCTATTTTCATACCCTTTGGCCACCGCGCATGCGCAGAATGCCGATATTTCAATGCCACATCCAGCCCATCAGATGCCCCTTGACGAATGCTTCACTTTGATACCTCACTCGACCCCATCGGTCCACTAGGGGCTCCCCTAGGTGACAAAACGTCTATTTAGGTATTCCCCGTATACATTAACATTGGAAGTCAACCCATGGGACTACTTTCTGTCCGCGGAGGCAGACCGCATCACCACCAGACCGCATCACCGCGGAAGAATTCGAGGTCAAAGGTTGCCGGGACTATAGCCTAGATAGGTCAGTACATGCCTTGATCATCATTAGTCCGAGTTGTCTCCCTTGCGTCCAGAGTGTATAGATGGCGCTACCATCGGATGTGACGTCATTATTACATCCGGGTGCAATATGACTCCATTCACGCTTACACTACTAATTTTGGAGCCGCCATTTTGCTCCAAAATGGCGGCTCCAAAATGGCGGCTCCAGGCATGCCATTGTGGGGAAAAACCCCAGACAAACAAGTCTGGACATGTACAAAGGTCACGCCTCATTCAGCCCAACCGGAAGTGACGTCATATGCAAATTTCTGAGGTCAAAGGTCAATGTGCGTCGATTTAACGGGACACTATCTCAAGTGCACTCATTGACCTTTGACCAACCTTGCACCCCTCCCGATTAAAAGTGGTTTGGCCGAGGTCAAAGGTCAATGTGACTCCATTCACGCTTACACTACTACTTGTGTACCATAGGTACTCATCGCTGTAACAAAATTGAACATCTACAATCACTGTGTAGCTATGATACACAATTTGTGTGTAGAAAAATTACACAAATTGTGTACCTCTGATACACATTTTTTGTAGATGTGCAATTCTGTACACAACAGTTTTTTCCAGAATAACCAGCCAATTACAAAGGGGATGAGGGGGGGGGGCGACTATCCTAGGACATAGGGCGAGGGTCCAGGGGCCGCTTTAGGCCCCGGGATCTCAAACGACCGCAGGAGCGATCTGAGCCGGTTTCCCAGTTTTTAGCAGACTGACTTTTATCTATAGATTGACAAAAAATATTATAAGTATCATTTCATATATTTCAAGTGTGAAAAGGGAACTTCGCATTCAATTACTTACATACATCTAACGATGTCGATATATAAATGATGATTGTCGAGGTAGCCATTCCCGTCCGACCATTGCTCTGTTGAACGCTTTTTGGTGATGATGTAAACGGGGAACCTGCCAATTTAAGTCCAGAATATTATAAACATTTATTACATGGGCATAAGAGGAATGCTGTTGTCCTGAAAGCCTGAGAGTCTGTAAATATTTAGAAGCTGTCTGCAAGAATTACAGCATTTGCTTTACGTCATTTGAGACCTGAATCACGAGGATAAAATCAGTTTGATACGCGCGACTGCGAGGAAACCGTCAACACAAGGTCGCCACACCCGTACCAGAATGCTTGTTTTGTAAACCGATTTCTAATGCGATTTATCGAAGTTGTGCGCAGACCTTCAACTAGACTTTCAACATTCCTCCACTTGGCTATTCCAATCTTGATAGTTTAGTCCACAGACAATGCATATAAGCAGTATAAAGTAGGGAATGCTATACTGAGCCCACCAAAGTGCTTCCATTGCGATATATAACGAACCATTTTAATTCGATGTGAAACAGCGGGTTGTGGCCTGCTTCAAACCATAATTGTGTGATTGAACAGAGATATCCAACGCAAAGAATCTATCCAACGCCAATGTATTTACGATAGAACGCTCTGCAATAAGGTTTTCCATGCAGTAGTGTTTAAACTTCATCCTACTATTTACCCGAGCCTCTCACAGTTGATGATGTTCAATTACGCCAAGTACTCCATACAGCCATGTGGTGTTGTGCTCCGGTGATCGATACCAAAAAGGTACAATTTAGTAGTTGTATCCTCTGAGATGTTCTTATAATCATTCCTATGGGATTTTGTATGGAACAGCAACTCAATAAATCTGGCAGCGTACCAGCCCAAGCGATAATAACTTCGGGATTTCAACTGTTAATGCATTTTCTCGATCAGGAGGTCGGTCGATGGGACGTTCACACCAATCCCTTAACACTTTGGCTTACTACAAATCCCGTCCATCCCAAATCCCTAGCCATTCAGTCTTTTTGGTTATCGAATAGGAAATGCTACATGGATGGCATCTGTCTACTGGATATTTCTACCAGGCATTTCTAGAAGGATTTTCTGTTGTAACAAAAATATGACACCTCAAACCAAAACCATTCTCTGTTCTTTCAAATAACCAAACTTCCTATATTGTGTGGTATTATAATTTTGATTTGAGGTGTCATATTTTTCGTACAAGAGAAAATCCTCCATGTAAATGTCTCAAAATACTAAAATAGGCCGGTGAACACATTTTGATCAATCATATCTTCATTTTAAACAACTGATCATCGCATGAGAAGGCTTTCTCGTTCTTTTTCTTATATTACTGCTCCACGCCAGCAAACTTCTTGTTTGCTTTTATCTATATTTAAAAAGGACGAAGGACGAATTTGAGGCTAATGCTATTATATGGAATAGGTTTTTAGATTATGGACGCGGACATTCTTTAATGGACGACGGCTGAATATTGAGTGAGAGACTAGACGCTTGTATTTATTGCTAAGAGAGAGCTTTTTATACAGAATCTCAACCCTATCAACATTGTCGAACTGAGTCTTCATACATACTGAAGGGTTGCATCGATCCAACCAAGGAAGAACTTAAGCTTAGTTGTTTAATGAATTTCAATCCATAAACTGACTTTTTCAGCCTGCCCGAATTAGCCGGCTACTCCATTTGGTTCTTGTAGCTTCAGCTAATTCTATGTCTATATAAAACACGTACCCACTCATTGTTCGAGATGTTCCAATATGTTATACCTTTACAAAGGATCTATATGAGTTTTCAGAGCTCTAAGCAGAAGGATGGCTTTAAATTAGATGAATGCCATCGAAATTTTAGTTCTGCCTGGGAGAACTGTAATGCAGCAGACGGGTATCATCTAACACCACTGGCACACGTCGTGAAAGAATCAATCACTTTCTGTTCAGTCTATCTGTTACTGCTGCCAAAAATTGAGTTTCATTCAATATTGTATTTCGTCTCTTTCTCTGATAGACATTTGTAATCATGTGGTTATTTCCACTCATTATACAAAGCCTTTTGATGGAAGAGAAATATTGCGCTTTCTATCCTGACCTGTATCGATCCGTCGTCGTCTCGTGTAATCAGGCAGTATTGATGATAATCGCATCAATGACATCTAGTGTGCTAACAATATCAGCCATCGTGTAGATAACGTCACGGTATGCCAAATTGTGGAGATTACCCCCAGGGAAATATTGTACTCACAATATTGTAATCACAGCCTCATTTCCTTCTCTCGCCGTCTGATAGCCAGCACCCATGTTATCTGTGACACCTTAGTTGTCTCGATGCAGGCATTCCATAAAGTCTTGCTAATTCCCTTCGGACTCCAGTCCCGATCTAGGGTGAAAAAGAAATAGGATTTTCTTTACATTATTGTACCTTTACATAATCCAAAACACTTCCCTTCTTCATCATTCGAACGCATGACACTATCATACGTAGACACTTCTGCTGGTGACCATGCGGTTACAGGTGATATCTGAGTATATTAGCCCTACCAGGCCTGGGGTGGGGCCAAACTGACTCCCCCTCCCCTCACAAACTTTCTGCGCTATCTCCGGAACGACAAATAATGGAGAGCTGATACTCCGTGATTTTATATTTTATCATATTGAGGTCATTTTGAGTCTATTTGCATAACCCCCTTTTCCGCGACAAAAACTATTTTATTTCACATCACATTATTATTTACTAATTTATCATGCAGTTTTTGCGGAGAAATTGCATAAATAAAAATTTCAGAAAATCTGACCGGAAAATGTCGTTTTTGAAAATGACGTCACTGGAGTTTGGATTTTTTTAACATTTTCTGGTAAAGCTTGACCCAAGGGTATAGTGTGGCAAGTTTCAGCCCCCTAGCTCAAAGGGTAAGAAAAAAAATTAGGAGGGGGGGGTGATTTCGGCATCCCCAGACCTGGACAGGTCCCAAAAAGCCCAAGGCAGATGGTTTAGGGTGTGTCCGAAGTGATGACAGTTGATTGGTCCATGAAACTTCACGTCGGCGGTACCGCAAGCCTTGAACGAAGACACGCCTCGAACACGGAAGAGATTTCATCGTGGGTCTCTTAGTGTCCCGATCACAAAATGCAAAAAAAAAAAAAAAAAAAAAAATTTTTCCCTCTTTAAACTTCCGCCGATTTTATTTTTTTTAGACGTTTTAGGCCCTTTAGACATTGTAAAAGACCCGAAAGTATTTTTATGGAATCCCAATGTTTTGAAATACAAGCGGTTATAAGTTATGTGAGACATTTGAAGGACAGGCACAGACACGGGAGGATCGGCCTCCATGGAGACAATTCACAGAAATATGATCTACGTGCCGATGTATTCGGTCCTAGCCAATAGCTGGGGCATTGTTGAATCTTTTGGGCGTTTTGGACAAAACTGTCTAAACTGCTTGGCGAGTTTTGATTATTGCGATGTTTTTAGAAATATGCAGTCAGCATATTTGCCTGTGGGATGTCTTCCTGTCAGTACGCCGGCATCTTTTCCAACACCCCTTTAGCGCTGCGGGTATTTGTTCTGATAATCGAAATCGACATTATTTCACGAGACATTCTCTCCTGTCACACCGGTATAACTCCGATCGTGAAAGCAACTATACGGGGTCATGGGTTCGATTTTCACTGAGGTTTAACCCATTCTTCCTCCCCTAAATTATTGGTGGCTGAACTTTATTCCAGATTGTCATTCTGATCTCATTTGCTTGCTGAGGGGATGAGAAAGGTGAAATAAAAACAGAAATAAAATCAAGATTGGATATCAATTTGTCATTCGTTTGGTCAGTTGTTGCAAATTCCTGCGGATATAATTTAAGTTGATATATTATTCCATGGTGAAATAGTAATAAAAAAAAAACAGCAACCAGACGTGCATTATTAATGAGATAGTCGCTCCGTTCCGTATTTAGCCCGCAGTAGCCTGTACACATAGAGTCTAATCTCAGTTTATGCGCAAAAGAGTACATGTGCTCATGATATTTTATTTCATCAGAGTAACATCAGTTGTCGTTGTAGATAGCGATCGGTAAGCTTACCCAACGTACTCTATACGGCTAATACACATAGCTTCCGCAGTTCGAACTGTGTAGTTAAGAGAAGAAAATGTGCGCTACATTGGATGATGGTAATACCGGGAAAAGGTGATTATCAGTGGAAGCCTTTTCGGCACAATTTGCTCTGAAACGAAGTCTTACAACCCCATCGGGTTGAGGTCATTTCTGAAATAATGACAAATATCTCAAGTTCGAAATGACAACATCGTACTATCACAGCTTTGTTGCTTTTTCTCTGCGTGGAACTGAGATATTTGTAAGCACACGAAACAATTACAAGCGTCTAGTCCGTCATTCATAATCCAGCCGTCGTCCATTAGAGAATATCCGCGTCCATAATCCAAAGACCTATTCCATTTTCCACATAACAGTATTAGCACCAAATTCAAAAGACAATCATAGTATACATAAACATAGGCTTGTTTCCTGCAAGAGAGAAGCGGTCAACAGTTTTCAATGATGCCGGCAAGACATCATGATGTTCCAAAAATATCAAATCCGTATCGCTGATCAGTATTCTTAATCCATAATATTCGTTATAGAGTCGTCATCTAAAAAAAAAAAAGAAGATGTATCTCAGTCACGCTTTGATTGTGACTGTTCATATGAGTACCATGAGGATCTTGAAGTACATGGGTTCATACGGCCCTAGCCCCGGGTTAAGCGGAATTAGACACAAGTTACGAAACGTAGCGCCATAGATCTTGCACGCTACGTTCGTATTTTGCTATCAGCATGCGATATGTATCGCCAAATTTGAAAACTTTGAGTGGAGGCGCTTGGTGGAATAGCCCTGTTTTATAAGTTTCTGCAACAATGTTTTGTGACGTTGATTAAAATCATCACATTTAACACAGGATCTAGCAAATGCTACTAAGCGAGATATGTATACGCCATATGCAGGTCCCACTGGAATATTACTATCCAGAAAGGGATAGTTTACGATGTCGAAATTGTAATCATCTCTTTTGTCATAAAAGTCGACGAGAGAGAATGCCCGCTTCATTTTTATAGAGATATAGATCTAAATATGATGTGCCTGTAGGGCTATCTGTGGTTTCCTTCAAATCCAGTGAAGGTGGATATATATCCTTCACTGCGTCATTTATATAGCGATTATCCACAGCGAGAAGATCGTCTATATAGCGTTTGGTGAATGAGAAGGAACGGGCTTTGAATGGATCGGTTTTTGAAAGCGCCTGCATATAGTCATATTCATAAGAGAACAGATACAGGTCGGCCAACAGGGGTGCACAATTAGTACCCATTGGAATACCTATATGCTGCTGATATATTGTGTTGCCAAATTTCACATAGATATTTTTAATGAGAAATTCAAGCAACTCTATAAACAAAGAAACATCCCATGAATGATATCTCTTGTATGTAGTCGAGCTAAAGAATGCTTTATGGCTTCCGACATTAATATATCTACGATCAGTTTTCTTGAACACAGATACTATTAATGAACTTATACGGTCAATAAGGTCCTGATGAGGGATTGTAGTATAGAGAGTCGAGAAATCCCATGTGGATACATGTCTGTACGGTATGTGACCTTTAGCATCAAGTTCTTCCGTAAGACATTTTGAGTTTTTCAATATCCACATACATTCAACGCCAGAGTTCTTAGAAATAGTGGCGCAATACCTTTCCCAAAATGCTTTTACCTCCTGAAGGGCCCTCGTCAATAGGGTTGAAAGAAGCTTGGTGGTGCAGCTTCTAGAACCAGCTATGAATCTAGCTTTGTATGGTGATTTATGCATTTTGGGAGTCCAGTATATTTTGGTATGTCGTTATGATTGGTTGGAAGACAAATACCTCTTTCCCTGAGAAACTTTTTGTGATTGTTAAATAAATCTTCCAGAGTAAATGCAGTTTGGGAGTAAGTAGACGTATTTGATGAAGATATGTCTACACTCAATTCTTTAACCAGCACCTGGTAATAGTAATATTTACATATGAATATTATATTATTCGGAGCTTTGTCTGCTGGGACTATGACGAATTTACTCTGGAGATTTGCTAGAACTTCTTGCGAATTGAGGTTTCTCAGAACTTGTTTTGCTTGGGGAAGATTACTTCTGTCAATATGGCGGATTGTTTCAACGACCTTGCTCTTGGTGAGGTCCAACCAATCAGCGAGTACTGTAGGTTCAACTTTTTCTCGCTTAGACCAATCAATAACGTACTGTTCCAATGCAGACAGGACTATCTTCTGGTCGGCCTTCAGATTTATTCTTCTTGGCTCTCTATATTTAGGAGTAATTTCAGATCCTTATCACTCACCACATCAAGGTCACCAGTCACAATATGTTTGCATGGTGTATAGATAAAGTTCGACGATTCACAATCACAACTATAGCCTCCTGACGTGTATAAGTTCCAGTCAAACTCCTGGACAGCATTGGAGTAATTGAATATTTTGGTGGCTATAGATTTAGTGTACTTATATGAAATGCAAGGAGGTTCTGTGAACTTAAAATAGTTTGGTACAGCGTTGCGTACCTCTGGATCATTCAGGATTCGAGGTAAATTAATGATGTCCAGTCCTTTATCTAAGTAGTTGAGTTTCAAGAAAAGTCGATCTTGAGAGGTTTCGATTATGTTCACTGGACGATACAACCGAAAATACGCTATATCTTGACATACTTTAATGATTTTTGATGGTATTATATTTCCTGAAGACGCAGATTGTTGTATATCTCTGGCTATTTGATCTAAAGCTCTCAGAGGTAACGCATACAGAACTGTACGTAAGCTATGTATACTATTGGGTGTGTTAGTTAAACCCACTAAGTAATTTAAAGTGATGTGATCGTGAATCATCGAACTATTAAACTTTCGCCAACCATGGCTGCGATGTCTCCGTTGATGGGGTTTAAATAGTTGGGTAATGTTGGATATATTTGAACGGCGGTTTGTAGCGTTGCCGAACCCACTGACATTATCATTTAAACCAAACGGAAACACTGACCCAAGTTCTAGCATCCAGAATAATTCCCGCTCTCGGATTTTTCTCAAATCCAAAATAGTGGAAATGCTATTCTACATCAAAGAATAATATCCAAGCCATTGGACGTAAACCGGATTTCCCATAATTCCGTTCTTTAAAATGGCTGAAGTGCCATACAATTCGAGAAGAGAGTGACCAAGAGCAACTTATTATTCCTATACGGTTATGTATGAGATTTGAAGACTGTATTTTACGATTAATAATATTACTGATATTTCACAGCTCATTCGATGATAGACACTGTTTGGCACGAAGCCATTTTGAAGACGGGAGTTATGGGAAATTTTCATTTCCGGTTACATTCAATGGCTTGGAATCCTACATTAATGGAGAATATAACTATTACCACTATGACATCTTACGGGGTTTTGCGATATGAGCCTCGATTTGTAGGAAGATTCCGCTTTTAAATATCCGTTCTCAATATCGAATTCTCCGTTTTATTATGAAATCTCGGAACTCTGAAATCTGACGCATTTGATGCGATGAATCAGCTGATTTGGTTTTGTGTCGGAATGGCGTTTGGCCTCGAGATCTGAGCAAGCAATTTACACTATGTGTTTGCGTTGTGTCACACGCTGGCTCCAACTACTTAAAAAATCACTTCAATGATCGATCCATGTACTGTAATGTTGCGTAAGTTCAGCTCTCTGGTAAAGGAGATGGTATTGTAAGGCGGGGTTTTTGCCCACAGCCAGCCGACTCATAGGAATGTACATTTCTTCTCTCCATCTGTCAATCACAATGCAATGTACAACTTGTCGTCGGCGGCAACTGTCAATCAACGGACTGAATGTTACGGTGAACCATGATAGCTTCACATGTGTTCGATACCAAGACGTTATCATTTCACCACGTTACAGTCGATTTTACATGCACATATTGGAGAATAAATACACAATTTAGGCGAATATATTGCCGTTGTAACAGGTAGCGACTGATCGTTCGATTTACTTATAACTGGCCCGTAATGTCCACACGGTATCGTGTTATCGGTAAACAATATTTATTTTAATTTTAATTGGTTCATAGTGATAGCCTAAAATCTTATTTCAGGTATACTGAATGCAATATTTTTTTACAAAAATGAGAAAGATTGAAATAACTTGTCGACGTCACACAAGTTGCCCTCCTGGGATTCGAACTCGGTAAAAGAAAATCTTGAGGCGCTTATGATCCAACGTGCGTATCCACTACACCACGACATACGAACAACTGTAACAGGCTATTTTGTCACTTTAATCTACTTACGAAAACTTCAAACGTTATGAATCATAACTTTTCATTTTTTACTATGAAGGACCCCTTGGACCAAAAAGATCTTCCAGCAGTGGGAATTTAATGTTACCACACAACACCAGGTTAAATGGCGTTCTGGTCCAAGGGGTGCTTCGCGTCTAAATGCGTGTCTGAAGGACTCGATTTAGACCCTTTTTTCACGAAATAGCACAAGCTGCGGATTTCAGTTTCATGTGATAACTATAATCATAACGCAATCGCACTAAAATTTTCACGTATTGTGTACTTATACTTTCTCTTGCCGTTACATTAAAACCTAAGTATTTTTGGTACATTTTATTTTTTCGATTTCAACGGCACCACGTATAGGCCAAAATCCCGCCTTATCGTACCATCACCTTTCCTCGTTTGGCTATTTTTATCTTCGAATAAGCTAATTGATTTATTTCCAATCCGTTTGGCTGCAATATAGATCCCAATGTATTAGCAACGTAATGCACGGAGAGCGAGAATTAGATTTAAAGTCGCGTTCAGCAATATTTCAGCTATAAACAGGATAATATGCTGAAAGCTCAGTTTCCAGGGAGACATACGCCAACCCATTGTTAGGTCATTTTTCCTGGTGGGAAAGCGGGCTAATAAGCGAGAATGCAATCAAACTCCCAATGTGCTGTAACACATATTCATCTGGTTGCACCGAGATTTGAAGCTCAACGAATCAGACGGAGGAAAGTAGTTCTACGACACATCGTGTTCGAATGTATTCCGTTGAGACTTGCGTCAACAACATTTGGGTTCAGTTACTAACGTACTATACCGACCAAGAAGCCACATTCTTGTCATTGCCTGTACCAGTTTGGTTCTCGTTCAATCTTATCCACCTCTGATCCATTTCCACCTAAAGTTTGACGAACATTTTCACAAAGATGGTAAATTGACAACGACATTGCAGGATGTTATGTCCTTTTTTATATCGGTTACTCTCGTCTTCCTTCGAAATGGTGGAATAAACAATGCGCAGCAAGGTTTTATCCTTTGTTTTTTTTTCTTTTGCGAATAATGAATCTGATATACAAGCCAATGCACCGTTTGTGTGATCTCGTACCTCGGTATTTCGTGTACTATTTTCGGAAAAGATTGTATGTAATCATTGTTTTTTATTTTATTAAATCAACATTATTTACCGTTGTGTACAGAGGTCGCTACACATTCACAATAGGTGATTATCGGTGGAAGAGTTTTAGCCACACATGCTCTACAAGCGATGGTTGAGAGCCTTCGCGGAGAAATACAACCTCAGGCTGTCAGACAGATTTTGCCTTTTTCTGCGTTCAAGATTCGGTTTCAGCTTTGGGCTTTAAATACCTGTGCTGAATATTGGATCAAGCAGTGTTTCACAAGTCCATTTTATTATGGATTCCTGGAATTCGGAAAGCTGAAGCACTTGATGCGATGAATGACTCAGCTGTCGGAAGTGTGGTGGAACTCGACATATGAACAAGAGCTGTGCTTGCGGTGTGTCACAGCTCGGTCTGGAATAGCTTTAATGTCAGGTGAATGTATTAAAATGTTGATTTCCTCGGCAGGGACAAATAAAGCATGAATCCAGGTTGCTTCAAACCATATCCACCTGATAGCGCCGAGATCTGAAGCTTAGAGAATCAGATAGACTCCAGTAGTTTCACCATACATCGAGGTTTTCCGTTTCTTATTTTTGGAACGTGCACCTGCGCGCCTTTTTTGACAATCAAACTGAAGAGATATTACATGGCAGAATAACACAGACAATCTGACATTTGTCCCACCAGATTTTATGAACTTCTGGTTCCACATATCTACAAGTTTTGGATTCATTTGCTAACGCATTGTCCCGACCAAGAAGCCCCGCTTTATTTAATCCATCCTCCTTAACACGTTTGCTTCCCTTGAATCGCAGATCCCTTATAAGCTAATGTTGACTAATTCATCAACTCAAGGTTGTGATACAAGCGTATAGTCCGTCATTCAATATTCAGCCATCGTTTATTAAAGAATTTCCGCGTCCATAATCCGAAGATCTAATTCATATAATATCATTCGCACCAAATGAAACGAATAAATCATATAGTATACATAAAACGAGGCTATAGTTTCCTGCAAGAGAGGAGCGGTCCACAGTTTTCAATTATGCCACCAAGACATCATGATGTTTCAAAAATATCAAATCCGTATCGCTGATCGGTATTCACCAAGATTCAAAACCTAAACATTGTAAATTTACCGAGATGATCGATCCAGGAAGAATGTGATTATGTCCAACTATTTTGATGATAACACCTTCTTGGTATGAAATATAAATACTTGTGCTGGATGTGCCAATCTGTGCAGGACTCCAATCGCCAGAAGTAAAATGCAAGTCAGAATTTAAAACCACTCAGCCATCTCAGCTTCCATTAAAGAGGAAGTTCAGATATCGGAGTCTAAATTGCGTACATTTACTACCTTTCTGATAGACTGAATATTGGCTCAGTCCCAAAAGCCGGAATTATATATATATTAATGTCATGAAAGTGGGTAACGTGGCGTTAGTATATATGGGATGTCATGATGTTAACTGTCGTCTTTCACTAAACCATTGGGGAGGAGAGAGGGTGGCAGAAAAAGTTTTGCCCTTTGTTTTTTGTCACTGATGAAGCAGATAAACAATACATTGCTCCCTATGTGTGATCTTAAGACAGATCCCAAAGATCCAAGGTCAGATAGAGTTAATCCATTCTTCCCTATGTACAAACTTTCGTTGGAGCTGAAATCCATATCGACTTGTCGATTGGACATCGATTTGTCATCAGTAAAGTTGTCAGTCGTTGTAGATTCCTGCGGATTTAGTTAAAGTTTATTGATTCAATGACAACACAACAATAAAGATGCCATTACCAGACGTGCATTAGTAATGAGACATATCCCCGCTCCCTTTTTATTTCCACTAATCTGTGAAGACAGAGAGTTCAATTTCACTTCATGCTGATATCTTATACATTAGATGGAGAGCTTTCGCAAATATCAGATATCGTTGTGTAGGCGGCCACTGTGCGTTTCCTTCAAATAGCGCAATGGTTAGCATGTGCTACATTTCTAGAACGGGTATTAAATTTCGTTGTCAGAAAATGCTGCTACACAATTGCTTTAGCTGGAGATCTGTATTGAACAGTTCATATCAATAGTCTAAATCTGAAGTAGTCCGCACATGTACATGTGTACTGATGTTATTGATTGCAAATCTTTATCCATGTTTTTTGTATGGTATGGCCTTTCCAAGCATCAATAATTCTGTGACAGATTATGTAATAATTACAAGATGACAAGTGGAAAGAAAGCTATTGACAAGTTATTGTGCTCGAATTTACGTAGCTGCCGAGAGTTCAATATCGCGCTAAATAAATTGTGTAGTAATGTCCATCGTTTAGGTGTCAAATGATCACCAGACCTCCTGCGACCGAAGAGTGGACCCCCATTGTATATTTCTGGCTGAACTGGTTACGCCCAGAGTGCACCCTATCTGTACCCCTTTATCATAGCAGGCGTCAGATCCGACTTCAATATTCAGCGGTCATCCATAAAAAAAAACTACGCGTCAATATTCGAAAGACCAATTTAATTAAAACATACACAGGATGGTTTCCTACAAGAGAGAAGCGGTCAGCAGTTTTCAATGATGTCAGCAATGCATGGTGATGTTCTTTACATAAGCGTCTAATCACTGACCATCACTGTTTATCCAAATGAATTTCCAATTCGTTTTCTAGAGTACCGTATCTCAGTCACGCTATTGATTCCACCTCAGTCATGCCTTTTGCATAAAAGCGATGGAATATTTCCCAGGTAAAGGAGGTTTCTCTTTGTGTACACGTAATACACCATATGTTTTTCAGGACAAATGCTCTGAACACGCAGTCTTACTTATCTACGAGATTGAGGGCCTCCCCTCTGAAATACAGAAAATTCTCTCAAATTCAACTCATAACTTCAGTTTTACGTTAATCTTTCGGTTTTAAATATCCGTACCCAGTATCGATTCAATTATATATTATTTTGCTTTGTTATGAAATCCCAGAACTAAGAAAGCTGAACCATTTGATACGATGAATTAGTCAGCCGATCTGGCGGGTTCTTCTATCGAAATGGTGATTGCATGGCCTTTAAATCTGAAGCAAACACTCGAGATCTGTGTTTGCGTTGCATCACAATCATGCCTCAATGTTCGATATACATTTATTGGAATGCTGAGTTCTTTGAATCCCCCCGTTGGCTATTTCTTCTTTGGCTATCTTGAAAAGTTGATTTATTTCTAATCCATGTGGCTGTAATAACGTCACATTAGGAATATAACGCTACTGAGCGCAGTAAATTGAAGGGTTCCCATTGGAGCACACGTCGAACTTTTGTTTAGTCATTTTTATTAACGGGGAATACTGGGACTACTAATGAGCTTGCTAGAAGTGACCGCCACGATCCCAGTATGCTTCAAATCATATTCAGACTCGAGTATATGTATACGATAACTCGCTTTCGAGTTAGGTTTCCCTGATGAGGTTTAGGGACTTACACCTGGACGTTCATAAAGTTAGACCGCGGTTCGCAGTTCGTTATTTGTTGGGAGCAGTCATCCAGCGACTCATAGCAGCGCCTCTAGCAGCGCCCCCTGGCGTCAGATTTGGGATATGAATATGCAAAGATATATAGAGCATGACATTCTCTCTTGCTATGCAGAGTTTGAAGTTCAAAGTACTCATAATAAACAAATTACAGATTTTCATATCTGAAGAAATAATTGCTGATCCCCTGCGAACTGCGAACCGCGGTCTAACTTTATGAACGTACACCTGGGCGTCTCGTATGAACGATGTTCAATCATGTCAACTATAGTATCCAACCTGGTGGGCATGCGAATGAGAGATTGGTGCAATACGGGGTATAATTCAACACATTTCACCTATAAGGTATCTATGCAATCATTATGTAGATAGTTTGCTTGGAATATGAAAGCAATAGATCTGCACTGGACACACGTTTACACATCTTATATCAATTTCATACGTATTGTCTGGATCAGGAAGCCGTTGTTTTAATATTTCCGATTTTATATTACTTATGGGTTAATCAGTGATGAAAAGTAGCAGAATGAAACTAAATGAAGTGGATAGACCCATATTTCTATCACTATAGTTAACCTATCGAAAATATAAAATAAAAAAAAAGATATTCCAAAAAACTTTCACCTTTAACACTCTGGCCTGTCTTGAATTCCGTTTTTAATCCCCTAAATAGAGTTTAATCTCACTTGATGCTGACATTATACACACTGTCCTCTACACTAGACGGAGAGATTTCGTAAAAGATTATGCGTAAACATTGATATTTTATTTAATCCTATCTGGCCTGGGCTTTTTGTGACCTATCCAGGCCTTGGAGTGGGGGGACGGGAGGGGGTCTAATTATTTTTCTTACCCCTTGGGCTAGGAGCTGAAACTTACCACACTATACCCTTGGGTCAAGCTCTACCAGAAAATGTAAAAGAATCCAAGATGGCCGCTTTGATGCCGTCACAGTGACGTCATTTTCAAAAACGGCATTTTTGGGTCGATTTTTCGGTCAGAATTTCCGAATTTTTTATTTATGCAATTTTTCCGCAAAAGCAGCATGATAAATTAGTAAATATTAGTGTGATGTGAAATAAATAGTTGTTGCCCACTTTTCATCGCGGAAAAGCAGAAAGTTTGAAGAAATATGACGAAAACATCACTTTTCTGGTACCCAACTTGGCCGCCATCTTGAATTTACCCATGATCCTCTGCTCCGGGGGTTATACAAATAGGCTCAAAATGACCCCAATATGATAAACTATAAAGTCACTGGGTTTCACCTCTTCATTTTTGTCGTTCCGGAGATAGCACAGAAAGTTTGGTAGGGGGCCATTTCCCCCTCCCCCCTCCAGGCCTGTTAAACAACATCACATGATGCAGTGTATGGATGTCACTATAAACATGCGTAATACCGGAGAAGTTGATTAACCGCGGTATTTTTTGCTCTGAACACGAAGTTTTACTGTCCCAGGTGCCTGATAACCTAGCTTCCCTGTGAAATAATGACAAATGTTTCAAGTTCATCTGACAACCCGACTACAACAGTTTAGTCAGCCGAACTGGAGGATTTTGTTTCGGAATGGCGTTTGGACTTGGGGTCTGCGCAAGCACAGAGATCTGCGCAAACACAATCTGTGTTTGCGTGTACTCAGATCGGGCGCCAACCAGTCCGGAATCGCTTTAATGCTCTATGCACGTCTTGGAATGTTACGTAAGTTAAGCTCTCTCAATTCCTTCACCTGGCTACCTTTTCTTCGAATAGTAAAATTGATTTATTTCTAATCCATTTGGTCACAATAAATCTTTATGCATTGGTAATATAATATATGGAATTCTACATGGGCGCAGTAAATTAAAGTGATCCCATTGAGGCTCACGCCAACCCATTGCTTAAGCATCTTAATGAAACGAAAAATATCGACTAATAGAGGAGAATGCAGTCATACTCCCGGTGTGCTTTATACAACATTCGTCTAACTGGACCGAGACTTGAAGCTTAAAGAATCAGATGGAAGTCACATTCTCACCATCATAGTAACTACTTAACTAGTTAGCTCTCCGTGAATCTTGTGTATACCAGATCCCTTATCAGTTCAAGTTGACAAGAACATTAACTCCAAGATCATGACTTCGTCGGAGTCGAAACAGCGGAGATGGACAATGCCCAGAAATCTGTTGTCCTTCATTGTTTTTGGCGATTGATGAAGCGAGCTGATATCCAGACAAAAGTTCCATATTTTCATTCTCGTATCCAGGGTATTATCCAGCTGGTATGAAACGAACTTGTCTCTGTTAAACAATTGAAGAGTTATATCGATCCTACTAGAAAAGAACTGAAGGATATTCAACCAATGGATCTCAATATCTAGATTGATCAACCTAGTCTGGCCGAATAAGCCGGCTACCTCATCTTTTGCTTTCACAACACCAGATTATGTGTACAGAAGAAAGTAAACAAACGAAAGCACACGTCTAGGTATACATGTACATAATCTAGGGCTTGACTTCCTGGTGACCAATGAAAAACATCTGTATCTCCGGGTCGGAGATAAGTTCCTCCGGGCCGGAGATGTATCTCGGGGTCGGAGATAAGTTTTCACCCATGTCCCATCCATGCTTCCGTCCCGATCACAAAATGCAAAAAAAAAAAAATTCCCTCTGTAAACTTCCGCCGATTTTATTTCTTTTAAAAGTTTTAGGCCGTTTGTAATATGATTTTTTTTTATGAATAATAGAGAAGCATGCACCAGGAGTGTGAGAAATAGAGTAGCTAATTCACACAATTTCGGTCTTTCATCAAGAGAATAGCATAGACATTGCAAAAGACCCGAAAGTATTTTTATGGAATTCCAATGTTTTGAAATACAAGCGGTTATAAGTTATGTGAGACATTTGAAGTACAGGCACAGAGACGGGAGGATCGGCCTCCATACAGACAATTCACAGAAATATGATCTAAGCGCCAATATATTCGGTCCTAGCCAATAGCTAGGGCATTGTTAAGTCTTTTTGGGCAATTTTGACAAAACTATCCAAAAAGCTTGACGAGTTCTGATTAACGTGATGTTTTTAGAAATATGCAGTCAGCATGTTTGCCTGTGGGGTAATATGATTTCCTGTCAGTACGCCGGTATCTTTTCCACCACCCCTTTAACGCTGCGGGTAATTGTTCTGATAATCGATTCCGTAAGACATGGTGAAATGGACATTATTTCATGAGACATTCTCTCCTGTCACACCGGTATAACTCCGATCATGAGAGCATGAACTGTACGGTTAAGCGGTGGTGGGTTCGATTCTTACTGGCGGTTACCCATACGTGGCCCGGGGGGAGGGGGGCAAAATGGTCCCCCCCTACCGAAATTTCTGCGCTATCTCCGGAACGACAAAAAATGAAGAGCTGACACTCCGTGACTTTATCGTTTATCATATTGAAGTCATTTTCAGCCTAATTGCATAACCCCCCGAGCAGAGGATCATGGGTAAATTCAAGATGGCGGCCATGTGGGGTACCAGAAAAGTGATGTTTTCGTCATATTTCTTCAAAATTTCTGCTTTTCCGCGATGAAAAGTGGGCAAAGACTATTTTATTTAACATCACATTAATATTTACTAATTTATCATGCAGTTTTTGCGGAGAAATTGCATAAATAAAAAAATCGGAGAATTTGACCGAAAAATCGATCAAAAATCGAGCTTTTTTTTACATTTTCTGCTAGAGCTTGATCCAAGGGTATAGTGTGGTAAGTTTCAGCCTCCTAGCTCAAGAGGTAAGAAAAATAATTATGGGGGGGCCATTTCAGCCCCTTCTCCACCCAGCTAGGACAGGCCTCAAAAAGCCAGCCACATAGGGTTAACCCATTCTTCCCGCAAATTATTTTAGGTACAAACCTTTTTGTGGAGGCTGAACTTCATTCCAGGTTGTCATCCTGGTCTCATTTGCTTGCTGGTGGGATGAGAAAGGTGAAATAAAAACAAAAATGAAATCAAGATTGGATATCAATTTGTCATTAATTTGGTCAGTTGTTGCAAATTCCTGTGGATATAATTTAAGTTCATATATTGTTCGATGGTGAAATTAATAATAAAGAAACCGTCAACCAGACGTGCAGTATTAATGGGACTGTCGCTCCATTCCGTATTTAGTTCTCAGTAATCTGTACAGATAGAGTCTAATCTCAGTTTATGCTGATATCTTATGCGCAAAAGAGTACATGTGCTCATTGATATTTTATTTCATGAGAATAACATCGGTTGTCGTTGTGGATGGCGAACGGTAAGCAGACCGAGCGTACTCTATATGGCTATGTAGCTTCCGCAGTTCGAACTATGCAGCTAGGTGAAGAAAATGTGCGCTACATGGGACGATGGTAATACCAGGAAAAGGTGATTATTAGTGGAAGCCTTTTTTCGGCACAATTGCTCTGAAACGAAGTCTTACAACCCCATCGGGTTGAGGGCATTTCGGAAATAATGACAAATATCTCAAGTTCGAACTGACAACCTCGTACTGTCACAGCTTTGTTGCTTTTTCTCTGCGTTGAATTGAGATATTTGTAAGCACACGAAACAAAACCGAGCAAAATGTAATAGTGGAAATAGTGCTATTCTACATCAAAGAATGATATCCAAGCCATTGAAAGTAAACCGGACTTCCCATAATTCCGTTCTTCAAAATGGCTGAAGTGCCATACAATTCGAGAAGAGAGTGACTGAGAGCAACTTATTATTCCTACGGTTATGTATAAGATGTGAAGACTGTATTTAACGATTAATAATATTACTGATATTTTACAGCTCATTCGATGATAGACACAGTTTGGGACGAAGCCATTTTGGAGACGGGAGTTATGGGAACTTTTCATTTCCGGTTACAATCAATGGCTTGGAATCCTACATTAATGGAGAATATAACTATTACCACAATGACATCTTACGGGGTTTTGCGATATGAGCCTGGATTTGTAGGAAGATTCCGCTTTTAAATATCCGTTCTAGATATCGAATTCTCCGTTTTATTATGGAATCTCGGAACTCGGAAACCTGACGCATTTTATGCGATGAATCAGCTGATCTGGTTTTGTGTCGGAATGGCGTTTGGCCTCGAGATCTGAGCAAGCAATTTACACTATGTGTTTGCGTTGCGTCACACGCTGGCTCCAACTACTTAAAAAAATCACTTCAATGATCGATCCATGTACTGTAATGTTGCGTAAGTTCAGCTCTCTGGTAAATTCCCTCGTTTGGCTATTTTATCTTCGAATAAGCTAATTGATTTATTTCCAATCCGTTTGGCTGCAATAGATTCCAATGCATTAGCAACGTAATTCACGGAGAGCGAGAATTAGATTTAACCCTACCTGGTAAATTGACAACGACATTGGAGGCAGGATGTTATGGCTTTCTTTATATCGGTTACTCTCGTCTTCCTTCGAAATGGTGGGACAAACAATGCGCAGCAAGGTTTCATCCTTTGTTTTTTTTTCTTTTGCGAATAATGAATCTGATATACAAGCCAATGTACCGTTTGTGTGATCTCGTACCTCGGTATTTCATGTACTATTTTCAAAAAAGATTGTATGTAATCATTGTTTTTTAATTCATTAAATCAACATTATTTACCGTTGTGTACAGAGGTCGCTACACATTCACAATAAGTGATTATCGGTGGAAGAGTTTTAGCCACACATGCTATACAAGCGATGTTTTTATCATCACGAGGTTGAGAGCCTTCGCGGAGAAATACAACCTCAGGTTGTCAGACAGATTTTGCCTTTTTCTGCGTTCAAGATTCGGTTTCAGCTTTCGGCTTTAAACATCTGTGCTGAATATTGGATCAAGCAGTGTTTCATAAGTCCATTTTATTATGGATTCCTGGAATTCGGAAAGCTGAAGCACTTGATGCGATGAATGACTCCGCTGTCGGAAGTGTGGTGGAACTCGACATATGAACAAGAGCTGTGGTGTGTCACAGCTCCGTCTGGAATAGCTTTAATGCCAGGTGAATGTATTAATATGTTGATTTCCTCAGCAGGAACCAATAAAGCATGAATTCAGGTTGCTTCAAACCATATCCACCTGATAGCACCGAGATCTGAAGCTTAGAGAATCACATAGACTCCAGTAGTTTCACCATACATCGAGGTTTTCCGTTTCTTATTTTTGGAACTTGCACCTGCGCGCCTTTTTTGACATTCAAACTGAAGAGATTTTACATGGCAGACTAACACAGTCAATCTGACATTTTGTGTCATGCACATATCTACAAGTTTTGGATTCATTTGCTAACGCATTGTCCCGACCAAGAAGCCCCGCTTTATTTAATCCATCCTTCTTAACACGTTTGCTTTCCTTGAATCTCAAATCCATTATAAGCCAATGTTGACTAAAACATCAACTCAAGATTGTGATACAAGCGTATAGTCCGCCATTCAATATTCAGCCATCGTCCATTAAAGAATTTCCGCGTCCATAATCCGAAGATCTAATTCATATAATATCATTAGCACCAAATTAAACGAATAAATCATAGTATACATAAAACGAGGCTATAGTTTCCTGCAAGAGAGGAGCGGTCAACAGTTTTCAATTATGCCAGAAAGACATCAGCATGTTTCAAAAATTTCAAATCCGTATCGCTGATCGGTATTCACCAATCTTCAAAACCTAAACATTGTAAATTTACCGAGATGATCGATCCAGGAAGAATGTGATTTTGTCCAACTATTTTGATGATAACACCTTCTTGGTATGAAATATAAATACTTGTGCTGGATGTGCCAATCTGTGCAGGACTCCAATCGCCAGAAGTAAAATGCAAGTCAGAGTTTAAAACCACTCAGCTACCTCAGCTTCCATTAAAGAGGAAGTTCAGATATCGGAGTCTAAATTGCGTACATTTACTACCTTTCTGATAGACTGAATATTGGCTCAATCCAAAAAGCCGGAATTATATATATATTAATGTCATGTAGAAAGTGGGTAACGTGGCATTAGTATAAATAGGATGTCATGATGTTAACTGTCGTCTTTCACTAAACCATTGGGGAGGAGAGGGGGTAGCAGAAAATGTGCAGTAAAGTTTTGCCCTTTGTTTGTTGTCACTGATGAAGCAGATATACAATACATTGCTCCCTATGTGTGATCTTAAGACAGATCCCAAAGATCCCAGGGTCAGATAGAGTTAATCCATTCTTCCCTATGCACAAACTTTCGTTGGAGCTGAAATCCATATCGAATTGTCGATTGGACATCGATTTGTCATCAGTAAAGTTGTCATTCCTTGTAGATTCCCGCGGATTTAGTTAAAGTTTATTGATTCAATGACAATACAACAATAAAGATGCCATTACCAGACGTGCATTAGTAATGAGACATATCCCCGCTCCCTTTTTATTTCCACTAATCTGTGAAGACAGAGAGTTCAATTTCACTTCATGCTGATATCTTATACATTAGATGGAGAGCTTTCGCAAATATCAGATATCGTTGTGTAGGCGGCCACTGTGCGTTTTCCTTCAAATAGCGAATGGTTAGCATGTGCTACATTTCTAGAACGGGTATTAAATTTCGTTGTCAGAAAATGCTGCTACACAATTACTTTAGCTGGAGATCTGTATTGAACAGTTCATATCAATAGTCTAAATCTGAAGTAGTCCGCGCATGTACTGATGTTATTGATTGCAACTCTTTATCCAGGTTTTCTGTATGGCATGTCCTTTCCAAGCATCGATAATTCTGTGACAGATTATGTAATAATTACAAGATGACAAGTGGAAAGAAAGCTATTGACAAGTTATTGTGCTCGAATTTACGTAGTTGCCGAGAGTTCAATATCGCGCTAAATAAATTGTGTAGTAATGTCCATCGTTTAGGTGTCAAATGATCACCAGACCTCCTGCGACCGAAGAGTGGACCCCATTGTATATTTCTGGCTGAACTGGTTACGCCCAGAGTGCACCCTATCTGTACCCCTTTATCATAGCAGGCGTCAGATCCGACTTCAATATTCAGCGGTCGCCCATAAACGAATTTACGCGTCAATATTCGAAAGACCAATTTAATTAAAACAAACACAAGATGGTTTCCTACAAGAGAGAATCGGTCAACAGTTTTCAATGATGTCAGCCAGACATGATGATGTCCTTTACATAAGATTCTAATCACTGACCATTACTGTTCACTGTAATCACTGACCATTACTGTTCATCCAAATGGTCTAATCACTGACCATTACTGTTCATCCAAATGGTCTAATCACTGACCATCACTGTTCATCCAAATCAATTTTGAATTGCATAATCATGCGTCTTTCAACCATGTTGACGAGGATCCTACAGGAAGTAAAAACGTTTTGGGAAAGGCATTGCGCCACTATTTCTTAAAACTCTAGGGTGGAATGTATGTGGATAGTGAAAACTCGTAATGTCTTACGGAAGGACTTGATGCGAAGGGACACATGCCGTTCAGACATATATGCGACCTTGCTGACCGACCTAATTTATCAAAAGTATCGGTGTTCGCCGATATATTAATATCAGAAGCCAATGAGTATTCTTCAGCTCTACTACATATGAGGGATAACATTCATGTGATGTTTGTTTGTTGCTTGTTGCTTAAATTTGTCATTAATACAAACACATGAATATTGAATGATGGACGAAACATTTGTTTGTATATGCTAATTCCACTAAAGCAACCGAATGTTTCTCAGCTGAAATAGGTTTCTCTTTGTGTATATGAAATACACCATATGTTTTCAGGACAAATGGTCTGAAGCGTAGTTTTAGGGAGCTTCTTGAAATTGGGGCATACTAGGAACTGGCATAAGGCATTCCAAACAGAGTAGCATGGTGCGCCGTGTTGGAACTCCTAGGAACTCCATGCCATACAGTTTGGAACTCGGCAGACAAGGATGGCTTATGCCATAACATGCAGCAGCATGGGGGGAATGGCTTAACTGGAACTCTAATCCATCCAGTTCAGAACATCAAACTGGGCATGGTGTATCCCATTTGAATAACCGGCATATGCCATCCCTACCATGGAACTCAGTTCCTAATTTCAAGAAGCTCCCTTACTAATCTAGGAGGTTGAGGGCCTCCCCTCTGAAATACTGACAATTATCGTAAATTGAACTCCTATCCTCAGACTATCAGGGCGTTTTACAAGTCGATACGGTTTTAATTATCGATTCAATCATTTTTATTTCCAGAACTAAGAAAGCTGAAACATTTGATGCGATGAGTCAGTCAGACGGTCTGGAGGGTTCTTCTGTCGGAATGGTGATTGGCCTTTAAATCTGAAGCAAACACTCATAGATCAGTATTTGCTTTGGGTCAATCATGCTCCAACAGGTCAGAATTGGCTCAAATGCTTGATGCATTTATTGGAATGTTGAGTTCTCTGAATCCCCCCTCCCTCCCCCAATTGGTTATTTCTTCTTTGAATGTTGAAATGTTGATTTATTCCTAATCCATCTGGCCGTGATAACGACACAGTAGGAATATAACGCTAGTAAGCGCAGTAAATTAAACTATTCCCACTGATATTGGTGCAATAAGGGGTATAATTCAGCACATTTGACGTATATGATATTTTTACAATCATTCTGAAGAGATTTTGCTTGGAATATTAAAGCAATTCATCTGCACGAGACACACGTCTACACCTTTTGGGTTCAATTGCTTACGTATTGTCCTGACCAGGAAGCCGTTTTTTTTATATTTCTGATTTTATATTACTTATTGTTTAATCACTGATGAAAAAGATTCGAGCAGAAAGACTTTTTGAATGAAACCAGATGAAGTGGACAGACCCATATTTCTATCACTAGTTAACCTATCGAAAATATAAAAAAAAAACTTATTTAAAAAATCTTTCACCTTTAATACATTGGCCGGCCTTGAATTCCATTTTAATTCTCTTAGAAATAGTGTCCAACTTCACTTGATGCTGCCGTCTTCTACATTAGACGGAGGGATTTCGTAAAAGAGTACGTAAACATTGATATTATATTTAATTAAAACAACATCAGTTGATGCAGTCCATGGTTGTCACTATAATATGCGTACATGTGTGCGTACTATATAATTTTTTGCACTGGACACGAGGTTTTACTGTCGCAGGTGGCTGATGGCCTTCTCCGCGAAACAATGACAGATATCTCAAGTTCAACTGACAACCCCGGACTATAACAGTTAAGTCAGCCGAACTGGAGGATTTTGTTTCGGAATGGCGTTTGGACTTGGGGTCTGCGCAAGCACAGAGATCTGCGCAAACACAATCTGTGTTTGCGTGGACTCAGACTCGGGCGCCAACCAGTCTGGAATCGCTTTAATGCTCTATGAACGTCTTGGAATGTTACGTAAGTTAAGCTCTCTCAATTCCTTCATCTGGCTACCTTTTCTTCGAATAGTAAAATTGATTTATTTCCAATCCATTTGATCGCAATATATCGTAATGCATTAGCAATATAATATATGGAATTCTTCTGAGCGCAGTAAATTGAAGTGATTCCAATGAGGCTTACGCCAACCCATTGCTAAAGCATCTTAATGAAAGGAAAAATATCGGCTAATAAAGGAGAATGCAATCATACTCCCGGTGTGCTTTACACAACATTCGTCTAACTGGACCGAGACTTGAAGCTTAAAGAATCAGATGAAAGTCACATTCTCACCATCCTTCTTAACTAGTTAGCTCTCCGTGGATCCTGTGTATACCAGATCCCTTATCAGTTCAAGTTGACAAGAACATTTACTCCAAGATCATGACTTTTCCTTGTATTTGCTTCTATCCTCTTCATTCAAAACATTGGAGATAGACAATGCTCAGTAGTCCTTTGTCCTTCATTGTTTTTGGCGATTGATGAAGCGAGGTGATATCCAAGACAAAAGTTCCTTATTTTCATTCTCATATCCAGGGTATTATCTAGCTGGTATCAAACAAACTTAATTGTCTCTGTTAAACAATTGAAGAGTTATATCGATCCTACTAGTAAACAACTGAAGGATATTCAACCAATGGATCTCAATATCTAGATTGATCAACCTAGTCTGGCCGAATAAACCGGCTACCTCATATTTTGCTTTCACAATACCAGATTATGTATACAGAAGAAAATAAACAAACGAAAACACACGTCAAGGTATACATTACGCTCATACTATTCAGCTTGTTCCCCACGCTGATTCACATCGCCAAGTTCTCGCCTCTTGGCCGTAAGGTAGCGCTTTATCTGGTTACCCAATCGCCGTGCCGTAATACCTTGGAGATAACCAGATTCCTCATACTAACCACGATTGGCTAACTACCTCACGTGATCGAAATTACGTCGTGCCTTCAAGATAGTCAGATCACGACTCTCACGTAATGAATGTGGAAGCCATGCCAATATTTTGACAGCGACACGCCCTCTTACCGCATCTCTCAAAGGAACTTTTCCCCGTCTTTTTTAACAGTCAATATTCAATTCAAAATCGGAAACAATTGAACGGTGTTTTTACGTTACCATTCTAGGCAGCTTGATCTCCTTATATACTCATGACGATAAAGCATGGTCTTATCATTGGGATATTAACAACATTTACAGGGATTTATTTGTTATTTATTTGAAGGTATCAGTGAAGAAATGTTTGCAATCAGTTGACGAACCTTACTAAACAATGGAGGAAGTGATCCAAAAATCTGTTCACTCTTAACTCAGAAATTAACGTAATTAGAGCTGTTTTGCCGTCCGTTTATTGTTAGTTTTGCCGTTAACGACCTATGAACGTTTGAAAAGGGAGACAACTCATATTGCTTTAATTCACAGTTGATTGTGAACAAATAGTTCACTAGTTTCTCGCGTTTTTCCACACAGTTATCACTCATTAGATGTCATATACGCTGGATAATTTATTACTGTTACCGAGAGACTAATCTTGGCAGCTTAGCGCCGTCATTTCATGGAAACATTTAATGGTGACTGGCCGAAGACATCTCACCCACTGAGAGAAAACGTGTCGGATGCCCGGTGTTGGTTGCCGTGATAAACAAGCGGACCAAGACTCTTTCGTAAGAGTGATATTCATTGGTCATTGGTGGTTGACCTGTGCAGAACGCCTCCTTACGGCCAAGAGGCGCGAAATATGCGATGTGAATCAGCGGGGGGAACAAGGAGAGTAGGGACACCAGTGATAAACAAGCTGTTTATCAGCGTAGGCATACATGTACATAATCTAGGGTTTGAATTCCTGGTGACCAATGAAAAACACTGCTTAAGGCATATCGTATTATTGACCCAGGATATAACGACTCTCGAGAGGCTGACCTGCAAACATTGAATTTTCTGCTCGAATTGTCCATTCCTCATCTACCGGGGATCTCCAATCAGGGATTATACGGGCAAACAGGAAAATAAATCTTATTCTGTTGATTCAGGACATCGATTCCTGGCACTGTTCCATCGTAAGGCTATAACATAAGATTATATGACGTGGAAAATAATGATCTAAGATTACTATTGTTCTATTACTATTGGGTCTTTTGACCAATCTGGCTGAGATTCTGTTGTTAGTCTATATATTATACGTCATCGCTTTCCTTCAGTTCTTGATCACTGCTGATTCAATAGAAAATACGCACTCACTGCGAATAAGTGCCCTCGATATCTCTCGTGGCGTGTACTTGGGATTTTTCTTGGACTGTTACTTTGTTGATGAAGTTGCTTGATTGTGTCATTACCAATATTTATGTGAAATTCGGTAACTCCATATACTCATCAGCGTGTAGGTATATCCCCAATGAAAGCTAGCCTTTCGCGAAAATCAATGGACCACGGCTGTACATTGAATGCTGGGTTGGAAGCTTGTTCTCGATAAAAATGAAACATGTTTATCTCATGTCGACTCTACGGCAGCGAGACTATTATAGTTTTGTAATACCCAGTTAAGGATACTGAGCCCTCCTGCGCACACTTTTTCTCACCCTCTATAGAACTTGGCTTTATACAGCTAAAAGTATATGCCTCATAGCTAAGGTAATGTATATATTTCTTGAAAGCCCATTTCTTTAGGATTCCAAATATATCAATTTGTCCACTGTAAAGTTGTAGGCTGTGAAGATATTCGGATTTTAATAACATTTAATTTAAAATTTAATTTTTTTGAATGCTTACTTTATCATTTCCTGTAGAGTACAACTCCCACAGGAAATATGTGTCTTAGTTTTATCAATTTTAGTCTAGTTCTCATTCTGTTGACATTTAATTGAATATTTCTTTACAAAATCGAGCAAATCACAATTTTGAACTTTGAAGTTGAATTAAATGTCAATAAAATAAGTACTAGACCAAAATTGACAAAACTGAGAAACAGATTTCCTGTTGGAGTTGTCTCCTAAAGGAAATGAGGATGTAAGTTACAATAAGTTGAATACTTTCTTGAAAATAGCCATTTAAAAAAGAAGGCTCATTTTTCAAAATTATTTTGTTAAAAGTTGAATATCTTCAAAACCTACAGATTTACAATGAACAAATTTATTTATTTGGAATCCTTAATAAATGCGCTTTCAAGAAATATATACATTACCACAACTATAAGGCATAGTTTTAGCTGTATAAAGACAAATTGGTTTCCTTAAGTGGCATTTAGAAGTTGGGAAGTAGATAAATAAACAAATTGCTTATGGATAACAACTTCTAGTTTATTTAGGACGACGTTTCGATACAGGTACTAGTATCGTTCTCAAGTCAATGACTTGAGAACGATATTGACTTGAGAACGAGAACAAGTCATTGACTTGAGAACGATACTAATACCTGTATCGAAACGTCGTCCTGAATAAACTAGAAGTTGTTATCCTTAAAGGGGAATGTTATCACAACTTTTGAAAGGCTAAAACCAATAAAAAGCAGTTCCCTGTGGCCTGCTTTATTTTTTAGAATTATTTTCAAAATTTTAGCGATGATGCAATATCCTGAAATACGGCTCCAAAGTGCCTGATTTTTACCCCCAGTAAATCCGCCCGGCGATTACCCTGTGACGTCACACAGTGAAGCGGCCAGAGTCAAACATGGCGGATAACACAGACAGCGGTACAAGCTCTGACACAGATTCCGATTTCAGCGTTAACCACGTTGAAGACTGTGACGTTGGAGATTATACAGGTCTTGGAACTGAATAGAATGTAGAGGCAGTAAGCGATCATGAAACTAAAGGAGAAGGAGAATCTACCGAGTCATATAGATTTGAGCCATATGTACAAGCGAATCTGGGGTCAAACTGGGTCGTCCTGATGTCAGGCCTGTTTCAAGCCTGTGGTAGGCCGTGTCAGGCTGTGGCAGGCCGGTTTAAATACACTGATTACATGCTTTATACACGAAATTACAACTATCTGTGGATCTAACAATAATATTTATACATTTCTGCTTTTATCTGGCATTTTTTTAGGCATAAATCAGTTATTATAATGCACAGGATCGTAAATTTACTCTTCCGTGCTAAAAAAACCTGAAAAAAAACTTTAAAAAAAGGAAACTAGGCCGGCTTGGCTTATTGTGGATGTCACTATAATATATATATTCATTTAAAATCTACAGATAATTTGCTATTGTAAGAGCATACTATGTAGTTATTTACGCCTTTATTTTTATATGTGTGTGTTTATTGACATTGTATGGTTCATTATTTTTCAATTCTTACGGGACGGACAGATTGTTATACCGTGGCAGGCCGGCTTATTTACATTGCTTACGTGCTTAATTTTATTATGTGTTTGTCAATTATTGTTAGCGATTTGATGTTAAAACGAGAGCTAATCCATACCTGTGGATAAGTTCTCTCAAATGAAAACAAAGTTTAAATTCCAAAGGAAGCTATTTGATGTTGAAACAATAACTAACTCACCTGTGGAGAAGCCCAGTTTATTTCTTTTGGACACCCTGTTGCTGAACGCGCGACGTTAAACCTTAATTCTCTCACTCTCCCTCTTGGACACCATCACATAAAAAATTGTTTGCTTCACACCTTTCTGTTAGTTTCAGTTACTCTTCCGGGTGATCAATTTCAATTTATTGTATCAAAAAAAAATAGAATGTATGTGCTCACATGGAGATACAAAAAGACACCAAATAATCAGGATAAGCTGGTGCCAGAAGTGAATTTCCTATATACGGGAATAAGTTGATTAAAAGTACATTGATTATTACAGTTCAGTTAATAGCTATATGATGTAGGATTCAGGATTGGCTGTTCGATCACTCCGTGGGACTGATGCAAAATTTCAAGAGTGGAAGATTAAATCTTCGATAGAGGAGACGATGGAAGCGGTGTGGGCCCAAACATCCAGGGAGATTTACAGTGCTTGTCTGCGGGAACGGTTTGTCGCTTGCCGAGTCCACGAGGTCGGTCGTCCCTGCATAACTCACGCACTCCGGCAGACAGAGGGGTTGTCTATTTTCTCTTTCTGATAAAGATTTATTTGTCTTCATCTTGGAAATAGCTTCTTTCAGTATAGGGGATATCCACACATTCTTGGCATCTCTGTTGTTGCATAGCTGTCGTCAGTCTAGTGAGCGAAATAAATGCGAGACCATTTCGTTGGCTTTCCCCACGTGTTTTGCACAAATTTCGTCGAATTTCTCCCCGATTTTTTCTCCGTTTGGCCACGCGTGCAACTTGAATCCATCTCCATTCGTGTTGCTACACCCTCCAACAACACACCGACGAGGTATGATGCCTCCAAAGTACGAGAATACAGTCGAAAAATCGAAAAATATTGGAGCAGATTTTACTTGTTTACGTATGCTAATGCTAATGCTAATGCTATGGCGGACTGGTTCACTCTGTGACGTCATGGGTCAAAGGTCACCGCTTTGACAGGCTCGTGGTAGGAACGCGTTTAAATCGCCAAATTTACCGTTTTGAAGTTCGGAGATCGGGGGGAAAACTATATAGTCAATTTCTTATAGTATCAAGGTATATATTAACGTTTACATAGGTCCGGCGATAACATTTCCCTTTAAGCAATTTGTTTATTTATAAAGACAAATTCTAGAGGGTTTGTAAAAGTTTCTGCAGGAGAGCTCAGTATCTTTAAATACCCATGTATGAATGACAATCTTCCAGAATGACAACTGTCTTCGACGTATACATATCTCGTCTAGTAGCATTGACTAGACCCTGGCAAAATGTGACACTTTCATTTAACACAGCAGAACATTATTGCGTACAAGATCTTGGCGCTACGATGCGTAAGTTGTGTGTAATTCGGCTTTATGGTCCGGGACTAGGGTCCTCATCGTATGAATTACATCTCGATGTGTTCGAATGTTTACTATCACACTCAAAACTCCATATAGTTAGGCGGGTTTGTGGGTGAATGAACTATCACACTCAAAACTCCATATAGTTAGGCGGGTTTGTGGGTGAATGAACTATCACACCCAGAACTCCATATAGTTAGGCGGGTTTGTGGGTGAATGAACTATCACACTCAACACTCCATATAGTTAGGCGGGTTTGTGGGTGAATGAACTATCACACTCAAAACTCCGTATAGTTAGGCGGGTTTGTGGGTTCATTTTCGCTGCCGGTTAAATTCATCCCCCCCCCCCCAAGTGCATAGTTTCCTGGGGGCTGAACTCCATATCAAACTGTCATTTGTGAGTTTGAACGATTTAAAGACGACATCAATTTGTGACTAGCAAAGTTGTCAGCTGTTGTAGATACTTGTTTAGTTATTTGCCAATCATCAGACGCGTTACTAAATGGAACAGCTCTTCATTCTTTATTCACGCCCGTGGGGCTTCATGGGATTGACCTGGGATGTCGTTGTGCACACCGCAGGTCATGGTAAGAATAGGGCTCAGCTCCTCAGACAGCTTGTCGTAAGAGGCGACTAACTGAGGCACCCGTGGGGTTCCCGGGTGTGAAAAGGAATAGGACCCCACCCGTGTGGTTCCCGGGTGTGAAAAGGAATAGGACCCAACGTCGTGATATGACTGAAATATAGTTGAAAGCGACGTTAAATCATATTCACTCATTCACTCACGCCCAGTAGTCTGTTGAGATACTGTAGTCTAAACTCCCTTTATGCCGACGTTATTTACATTAGAGCAAGAGATTTCGTAAAAGACCATAGTATAAGCAATGTTATTTTATTTCATTAGAACAACATAAGTTGCCATTGTATGACGGAGGCCGTTCAACATGCCTAATACCAGAGAAGATAACAACAGTTGTTTTTCTCGGCACAAATGTTATGTAAACGAGGTCTTACTACCTAACCAGGTTGGCGGATTTCTCTATAAATAATAACATATTTCTCAAATTCAGCTGACAGCCTCAAGCTATCAGAGCATTTTTGAGCCTTCAGGTTCAAATAACTCTGCTCAAACTCGAATCAAGCATTTATTTTATTCCGTTGTATTTCTCAGACATCTGAAACCTGAAACATTTGATGCGATGAATGAGTCAGCTGACCTGGAAGGCTTTGTGTTCTATCTTGTGATTTGAACAAATAATTTACACAGTGTTTGCGTTGCCTCACACTCGTTGCCACTTCATTGCCCAATGCATGTGTTGAAATGTTGATTGGGTAAGACCCTGAATTCCCTGATTTGGCCTTTTAAACTCGAATATGGGAATTGATTTATTTGCAATAGGGCCTACATTTGGCCACAATAAATCTAAGTGCATTAGCAATATAATCCACGGAGCGACACTGGGCTCAGTAAATTAGAGTGTTTCCATTGAGACATACGTCAATCCATTGTTTAGCCATTTTAATTTACGGGAAAACAGTGGCAAATAAAGGAGAAAGAAATCATGCTCCCGGTGTGCTTTAAATCATATTCATCTGACTGCATCGAGACTTGAAGCCCAGAAAATCAGATGGGAGCCAGTGTTTCTACGATACATCCCTTATGAGTAAGATTTTCCGCTTCTTACTGTGGGGACTTTCGTCGACAAAATAACTTACTGTCTCGATCAAGAAATTACATTCAGTCGTGGATTAGACTATCAAATAAAATAATAGTAGATAAATGGGAAGAAAATTTAGCAAGCCCTTTATGGTATAATAAGAACATTAAAATTGATAACAAACCCTTTTTTTACAAAACCTGGTACCAAAAAGGGGTACGTACGGTAAATGATCTTTACGATACAACGGGTGCGCTGCTGTCCCATAGAGGTTTCAAGGAAAGATATCAGATTAATGTTAACTTTTTACAATTCTATAGTGTTATATCGGCAGTTAAGAAACATAAAGACATGTAATTTACAAACACCCCTAATTCCACAGTAAATCAAAATATTCTTAAAGAGCAAAAAGGGATCAAAAGATATGTACAAAATTCTAGTGAAAAACCAGATAGTACCAAGAGGACAGCAACGATGGAATTCTATATTTGATAATATAAATACTGAACAATGGAAACAAATTTATAAGGCTAATTTTAAAATGACAATAAATACTAAGTATCAGTGGTTCCAATATAGAATAAATCATTTTGTATTGGCCACAAACAAGTTTCTTTTCAAAATAAAGAAAACTGATTCACCTCTGTGTACGTTTTGTTCAAAAGAGGAGGAAACTTTGACACACTTATTCTGGGAATGTGAACAGGTACAAGAGCTATTCTTAAAAATCAAGACAGTATATCATGAAGTTGCCGAAACAACATTTGCCTTTAATGAACAAATGTTTTTATTTGGGATTCTTTATTCCTTCAAGAGAGAACAAATTAAAAATGTTATTTTAATGACTTTAAAACATTATATATATTCCACTAGGTGTTTAAAAGGAGCGTTGACAGTTAATGCCTTTAAGAACAAATTGAAAAATGTATATTTAGCTCAGAAATTTATTGCAGTAAGTGCACAAAAGGTCGAGAAGTTTAATCAAGTATGGGCCTACTGGCATGAGTTTTTTCATTAGTGTATTTGCAATAATCAATAAGAAAATACTGCGAGTTCAGGTGCTATACCATATGATGATGCGCAACATCTGTCAATATCACTATGTAGTCTTGAAATATTGTATTTCATTGGTGCGCTATTTCATAGTATTATTAGCTTGATATGTCACCTACATGTATATGGAGTCAAATATCCCGGATATTGGTATTATTATTTGTAATCTGGACTGAGAAATAAAAAAAAATAAAAATAAAAATAAAAAAAAATAAAAAAATTACATTCTTACCATTCCGTCTTAAGCTCTCCCTGAACCATGTCCATCCCAGATCCCTTATTAGCTAACGCTCACTAGAACATTCTCACCAATATTGTAAAGGACGACGTATGTTTAGATGGGTAAACGGTCCCAGAACAGGTGCGGTAGAAGTGCCAAATATAAATATTACACATACAATAAATTGTTCAATTGGCATGAAGTACAATATTATAGTGTATACTCAGAAAATTTTCAAGGCACTGAGTCTCATCATTCTCGAGTAACAGGGCTGTAAAGTAGTGCATATGTGCAAAATAGTTGATTCTGAGGTGAAAACAATTCATATTGTTCTCTGTAAACACATGAATATAAACGATAACCAGAACCAGCTTGATACAGCATAGTCACTGTTCCAATATGTAGTCGTAGACCAAATCTGGTTCTGGTTATCGTTTATATTCATGTATTTTCAGAGAACAATAGGAATTGTTTTCACCTCAGAATCAACTATATTGCTCTACTTTACAGCCCTGTTACTGTAGAATGATGACACTCAGTGCCTTGAAATTTTTCTCAGTTTACAATATAATATTGTACTTCATGCCAATTGAACAATTTCTTGTATTGGAACTATTTTATTTTGGTACCTCTGTATTGCACCTGACCTGGGGTCATTTACCAATATAAAGATACAAGGCCCTTTGCAAAGACAATCCAGGCAGGATGCTGTGACCTTTCCTTATATGGACTTCTATCAGCTGGGTGTGTACTGGGATGGACCATGCGCATTAAGGTTTGTTTGGCTAATGTTGAACTTAGTACATATCCAGGACCAAATATCTCTATTCTCCTTCTCGTCTCAGCGGTATTATCAAGCTGGTATCATACCTGTCTCTGTAACGGAATGAACCATACAGACATTCTATGTTACAAGCGTCTAGTCCTTCATTCATAATTCAGCCGTTGTCCATTAAAGAATATCCGCGTCCATAATCCAAAGACTGGATGTTAGACTGGATACACTTCCAATTTTCCCCACAAGCCAATGAGAACGCCATCTTTCATTTTGAAAAATGGATTGACCAATCAAGTGTTTTCAAACTGGGAGATATTTCGTGATACGTTGTTGTTTGTATCAGTTCAAGCTTAGTCAGACAATGGATTCCAATTTCTAGGCTGACCAGTTTTGCTTTCACAATGTCAGATTATGTGTACAGAAGAAAGGGAACAAACGAAAATACATGTCTCCGTATATACATAAACAGGATTTACCTTCCTGGTGAGCAAAGGGAAACACTGCATGCTTAGAGAAAATCGAATTATTTACCTCGCAGAACGACTCTCGATGAGCTGATCTTGAAGTTTTCTTGAACGCTCTGCTCAGTCCATTTTACCCTGATCTAAATCATGGATTATACGGACCATCGGGAATATAAATCTAATTCTGTTGGTTGAGGACATCGTTGATCTGGCACTGTTCTGTTATAGAGCAATAATCTTGGAATGTATGACCAGGAAACATGATATAATATAACTATTATTCATTTCGTTAGGTTCTTCTAACCATTCTCTTTTTACACACGATTTGTTAGGTTATATATTGGACATTCTCGCTTCCCCTTTGACCTCGTTCATTGTTTCTGCTAATTCTGTAGAAAATATCCAGTCACTGTGTATTCCTGACGATGGCATAATCACAACCGAAATATAGGATATCACAATGACAATGACATTTTCTGAGTTACTTTCATCCTAGTTTATTTGGAGAAATGTCGTTAATATCTGCCCTGTTGGGAACTTCCAAAATCATCCATACATTTGGCATGTGCTAAATTGCCAGTGAAGCCCACTAAATAACAATCTCATATTAACGTACAGCTTCTAACAAGAGGATGTAAAAACTATATATTTTGATATAAAGCAATATTGAAATCAAGACGATATGCGTGCACTCTTCAAGCGTAAGAACTTTAGCAGCCCAATATTTATGACGTAAACAGATAATGATCATTTAGGGAAGGACACCATTTTGCTGGATTCAATATTGAGCGCGCATTGCAGTCCTCTATTTTAGTGATAAGCGGATCCAATATGCGTAATATTTTTTTTTCTTTTCTTCTAGCTGGCCTCATTTTTGGAACTATTGGCAGCAAACTAGAATATTATAGACAAACCATTGAAACTCACACTCCAAGACAAGCATGCGTTTGAATCAACGAGAGCAATAGTTATTGCACACACAATAATCAGTGACTATTGCGAAAACACCGAACACATTGAATGCACACTTGGTACTCGGTGAAATTTCGGTGCAAGGCGAGAAACGCACATGTGTGTTAAGGTAGAAAGCAGAATATTCATGCAAGACCGCTCGATTAAGTGGCAG
The DNA here is from genome assembly GCA_036873755.1 of Hanleya hanleyi. Taxonomy (NCBI): domain Eukaryota; kingdom Metazoa; phylum Mollusca; class Polyplacophora; order Lepidopleurida; family Hanleyidae; genus Hanleya; species Hanleya hanleyi. Next base: position 62,855 of record JAVTVY010028609.1, read on the forward strand.
AACCAGAGTGTTACCGTTAGCGTTGACGATTGAAAGCACAGAGGATTCCGCATGAGGTTGTTAAACTAGATAAAGACTGGTCACTTTACCACCGTGCTTTGGTGTGATCTTAAACAAAGTACACGCTTAAAACTAAAGTGTTGAAACATACTCGTAAAGTGTTGAAATAACCCTTTAAGCAACACTTAAAGAACAGTCCTTGTGGACACACTTAAAGAATTATTTCAACACTTTACGAGTAAGTTTCAACACTTTAGTTTTAAACGTGTAAAGTCAGCGAATGGAAGGGACAAAATACCCGTAGAAGGCTTAATGAGCAAAGACTCAAAGAATTTAAATCTGGATATTTCTATTCAATTCAGGGCAATGGGTCACAACTTGTACCTGAAGGAAACACATGGCATATCATATGTCGTTGTCTCGTTATATAACTGAAATATTGCTGAACGCGGCGTTAAACCTCAATTCATTGTCCGAATTTTGCTGCCATTGGCGAAAGCTTTAAGAAACTTCAGCTTATTAGACGCCTATCTGGCACCTTTGGCACACATTTATACATTTAGCACTGGAAAAGAAATTCAATAAACAAAGTAATGTACCGCGAAATTCAAATAAAACATTGAGTTGATGGGCCGCGAAATCCGAATGGGAAGCGGCCCTTAAACTACAATTTCAATCAAAAAACCTTTGGCACACCGCCTGAGAACCAATCACTTTCTGTTAAGGCTGCATATAGCTGGTAATTCTCCCAGAACTTGAGATTTTTATTCGCGGTTTTATTTGGTCTCTATGACAAACATTTAACATAATATAAGTATCTACACTCTCCATGCCCCTTGATGGTAGTCAAGTATTGTTAGTATTATTTTGACCCGCAGAACTATCGACTATCCGATAGTATTGATAGTAATCGTATCAAACCCATATGGTGAGCTAATCATTCAGTGATCGTGTAGAAAACCTTCACGGCAGTTCAGAATTCTGAGAATGGTGCCAGAACAACATTGTACTTAATCGCCGTCTTATTTCCTTCGATCCTCCTTTAAAATCCACAACCCATCTCACCGGGGTACTTTTCTTTGTCTCGTTTTAGATAATCTTGTACGGTATATTGTGGTATTGTGGTAACTATATCTCTTACAATAATATGTTCTAGGAATATCAACACGAAAATCAATTCTCGTAATGTAACTTGTCTTGATTAATATATTCTTCATCTTCATCTTCATCTTATTGCTTAATACTTTTTGGTTTGCTCATCATAACACTCCATATGTTCAGGCGACTTAGCGTATATATTGTTAATTACATATCGTAACAGTGATTTTCCAGTGAGCATAGTCCATTTTTTTTAATACAGAACAAACATGTAGATAGAAAGACGACAGTTTTTTCACCATCCCATCCGATATGTCCATGGCAGATGTCTCTCAGTTCGATCAAATCTTGACTTCAATGGGCAAAAATGACCTTTTTTACCTCCATTTTAGAGAGGTAGTTCTCTCTAACCTGTTCGTGTCTGCAGAAAATAGCAGGTGAAATAAGCGTTACAAAAGCGAGATGACATCCAGTCCCACAAACTACTGAACATGAGGAAACGGGCGAGAGGAATGGGCATCTGTTACAAAGATTAACTCTATCCAGTCGCCACATCAAAGCTGTGGTTTCACTTATGTAGGTCAATGCTTGAACCCCATTAGCTTATCGAAAATTATCCATTATTTCGATATATGTTCAAATCAAGAATGATTTTCTCTGCCCGTAGAGCATAATCAGGATCGCATATGTACAAGAAATTCCCTGCTCGTCCACTATACCCATGATACACATCAACACACTTTTCTTTGCTAGGGTTCAAATAACTATGGGTATAAAACAATTTGATGGAATAATACTTAGTACTGATAGCGTTGCGATGACTGTAACACAATGCCGCTTCCTGGATCAGTGAAAACAGGTGATTGTTCCACTCTTTCAAAGAAAGACACTGATTAGGTTATAGCAGTCTCGTCGCGTCCAACCAAACCGTATTGAGAAAATATAATTCTTATCAACTTGGTTTGATGAGTTAAGTATTCATCGTTCAGTATGGAAACATGATGTCTTCCATATTTCGCAAATGCATGGATCGATGGATTTATGGTATACTGAAAGGAAACGTCGTATGGCCTGCTCTTTTCAGGTATCAAGACCAATTGGTGCACATTTTGCCAACTGTCATACGATATGCGTATTTACATTATTGACCGGAAATTGGACGACGGCCGAATATTGAATGTGGGATCTAACGATCTAACGATCTAACGCTTCTTATTTGGCTCTGATGCCTAAGATAAATAACTGATATAGACATTTTTTCTCAGGTCATTTATTCAAGAGTTCAAATGAGCCGTGTGACTTTTATTTCCATGAAATGGAGATTTCTAATTCCATAGTATTATTGTTCCAGTCATAATATAATATAAGACAATAAGAAATTGTCCCTCTCGACGTTAGCAGTGTTACTGTACGACGTGGGAAGTTTTGTTAAGTTGATCTGGTCGCGTCAAGTTATCATTAGGAAAGTTGTTATTTTATTGTTATTTTATTTCATTAGAGCAACATTCTGTCGTGTATGATTGCCGGTGCACATACAGAATACCAGAGAAGGTGACTATTAGCGGAACTTTTCCCTGCGGAAATGCTTTAGAAATGAAATCCTATACTCCTCAGCTGGTTGACGGAAAAATAATGACACAGGTCTCAATTTTAACTGACAAGCTGGGACTATCACAGCTTTTTCGCCTTTTCTCTGTGTTGAGCTGGATTTTTAGGAAGCTTTGGGTTTCAAATATCTGTGCTCAATATCGATTAGCACATTTTTTATTCCGTTTTATTATGGAATCTCGGATTCTCGGAAGACTAAAGCGCATTTGATGCGATAAATGAGTCAGCTTCTGGAGGGTTTTGTGTCGGAATGACGTTTGGCCTTGAGACCTTAGCAAACACTTTACACTGTGTTTGTGTCGCGTCACACTCGGACTCCAAACGGTCCGAAATCGCTTTAAAGCCCGATGCATGTATTGGAACGTTGCGTAAGTTAAGCTCTCTGAATTTCACCTTCGAATATTGAAACTGATCGAATTCCAGTCTATTTGTCCGCAATAAATCCTAATGCATTAGCAATATAATGTGTGTACGGAACGTCACTGAGTGCAGTAAATTACAGTGCTTCCATTGAGGCATACACAAATCCATTGTTTAGCCGGTTTAATGAATGGAAAACCGCGGACGATAAAGGAGAATTCAATCATGCTGATATCCAAGACACATATTCCCTATAAGCATTCTCGTCTCCACGATATTATCGAGCTGGTATTTATACCGGTCGCTGTTACCAAACTGAAGAGATATATTGACCCAACTTGAGCTTAGTCAGCCAATAGATTTCAATTTATTGCCTGACCAGCTCAGCCGAGAAAGCTGGCTACTTCATCTCTGGCTTTCGCAACCTAAAACTATGTGTACAGAAGAACGGCAAACATTATAAAATCCGCATCTCCGTATACATAATCAAGGATTTGACTTCCTGATGACCAACCAAAGCACTGCATAAAGCAAATCGTATTACTCTCCCAGGATATAACGACTCTCAATGAGTTGACCTGCAAACATTGAATATTAGGCTTAAGTGCCAATTCGTTATAAACCCGTATCCGAAATCATGGATTATGCTGCAAACCTGAAAAATAAATCTTATTCTTATTCGAGAAATATTCCACCGCGTGGTTGTAATGTGAGAATATATGATTAGGAAACTAATGATATCATTGGTCATCCCGTTAAGTTCTGCAGACCATTCTGTTCGGTACTCGCTTTGACAAGCTGTATATTACACGTGCCCGACCTCGTCCACTTCTTTTGTTTAATCTATAGAAAATAACCAGTCAATTTGAAGAATTGCCCTCCTGGCTTACACTTGGGATCAATTTTTGAGATTTTACTTTGTTCTTAGAATTTCGTGTGAATATGCTATGAAGAAATCGTCAAAAGATAACCATTTAAAAGTCCATTCATTCGCCGTCAGGAAACGCTACATAGACGATCTCCTAGCTACATAGACGATCTCCTAGCTACATAGACGATCTCCTAGCTACATAGACGATCTCCTAGCTACATAGACGATCTCCTAGCTACATAGACGATCTCCTAGCTTTGCATAATCCCTGTATAAAGCACGCTCCAAAGGATATATACACAATATCAGGGGTTTCCTTCAAACCCAGAAAGGAATTAAAGCTCAGTCAGCCAATGGATTCAATTTCTAGCTTCAACAGGTTCAGTCCGCTCGAATAAGCCGGTTATTCATCTTTGGCTTTCGAAATCTCAGACTACGTGTGCAAAAGACAGATACATATAAAACAAAAGGAAATATGCCTCTCTGTATACATAATCAAAGGTTTGACTAACAAAAAAAAACACTTTAGGCAAATCGTGTTATTGACCCAGGATATAACGACTCTCGATGGGCCGGCCCACAAATTTTCTGCTAAATTGTCCTTTCGACATCTACAAGGATCCCACAAATCAGGGATTATACAGCAAATCTGAAAAAATAAATTTTATTCTGTTGATTAAGATAGGACTTGGATTTCTGACAATGTTCTATAGAAAGCGATCATGTATGATATAGAAAATTAATGATCTAAGATTATCGTTGATCATCCCGTTACATTCAGCTGACCATTTTGATTGACACTCAGTTCAGTTTGTTATACTATACTTGCGCAATCTGTCTATTCTATAGAAAATAGCCACTCACTGTAAAGAAGTGTCCTTAATATCTTTCCTAACTTGCATTTGTGACCGTTCTTGAGATTTTGCTTGAATTTGTCATTAAAACTATTTATGTGCAATTGGCTGATATCATATTCCGACAGCGTAGAGGCATCCCAATGGATACATGTTGTGATCCACCTTTGGTAAAACTATATTTTTTTCATTTTTTTTGCTTTCATTTTTCATACATTTGCAAAAATTGCCGTTCCTAGCTTCGAACAGCATAGATATGTAAGCCACGTTGGGAAGGATATATATACCCCTTCACTGGACTGGAAGGGAACCGCTGATAGTACAGATGACGGAACATCATCGCGGCTAATGTATTTAACATGAAAAAGGGATTGCTTTCACGTCGACTCCAGGAAAAATAGAGACGATTACAATATTTACATTGTTTACTGTCCATTTCTGGTTAGCAATTAATATTCCATAATGATCTGCAAATTTGTCATATAATGCTATACATATACCACCAAATGCCTGCATTTTAAATTTCTCAAACACTGATCAATAATCATATACTGACGGAAAAAAAAATCTTAGCATACATGATCTGTAGCGCTGCGTTTCGTAACCTGTGTCTAATTCCGCTTAACCCGGAGCCAGAGACAATTTGAACATCGTGTAATACATCATTTTCTTGGCGTTCATATGATTTGGCGATAGGAACCTATATTATTAAAAATTATTGAGCGTTTATATAAAGTTTATATAAATAATTTTTTATTGATATCTGCTTGCAGCTTTGTACTGATATTGTGTATTGAAAAACAGTCTTTCGATTTTGGACGCTGAATTCTTTTATAGACCACGACTTGCTTATGTATGTCGGACCGGCCGCTTGAATATCTACCCCTCACAGGCTGGAATGTGACCTCGGTGTGTCGGTATCATTCTGTTCGTTGGCACCATTTATCAGCCGGGAGTTCGTTTGGGTTTTCTTGATTCGTCAATCGTTCAATCTCGAAAAAACTATATTGAGAATAATCAATGCACTTGGTCTGATGAGGTAAGACTTCAGCCTTCACTTCGGACTCGCAAATTCATTTGGATTGTAGATTACTTGGCGGTGAGAAGAATTTTACAGATTTTCATGATATTTTTCTTCCATGAATGAAACTATAGACCTCCCTCTTGAAAGAACCTAACTTGTTTTTGTTACCATTTTATGCCTGTTTGAAATTGGTGCTATCTATCAAACGTTAAAGGTCTTTAGATTATTGAAGTGCAAAGTCAATTGAGGACGATGGCTGACTATATGATCTGACACCTACTTCATTATGGAAACGTCAGGCTTGATATTTTTCGATTTAAGCACTAAATGGAAGTCTCGTATGGATTGTTCATTTCTGATGTTTGGCGGGTGCATACCACTTCAAAGACAACTCTGTGTGTTGTCAATTTATAAATTCTGTTTCGTCATCTTTGCCAATCGATGTACTGTGTTCAGGAGAAATATCAAGGAAGACTCTTGTGAGCTCACGTCTCCCTCAGGTCCCAAAGATCAACCGACCAGACACTTCAAAAGAAATCGAAGAAACTGTTTGCACAGGTTACCACACTGAGTTTTATACAAAATAAAATTGTTCAATTAAGTAACTGTGGAAGGAAAGATTGTCCGGTAGGAATAAATGTCCGGGTCCTATCTTTACGTACTCAACTAACACATTTGTTCCCGATTTGCATCTCAAGTAAGACATATGTTCCAAAAGAGAAGCATAGAGAAACATCTGAAAAAGGGACAGTGCTTCCTGGAACATTCATTCCTTTCTCACTGGTTCTGGTTATATATCTTCATATGTTTACAGAGATAAATATGTGTTTTTACTACGAAATCAGAGACGTTGCACGAAAACATGTTGTTCACAGAGATAAATAGAAAGTGTTTTCACCTCAAAATCAGCGAAAATCAGTACAATGTTGTACTTTATGCCAATCCAACAATTTCTTCTCTTCTATAGCTGATATTTTAGTTCGGCACTCCAACCTCGCTGGGGCCCAATCCTCGCCTGGAACTGTCTGAACACCATTATTGCTGCCACATAATATTTCTGTCAACATCGACTCATTATCTTCATCAAAATAACAGAATTGGTAGAGAAGAGCTGTCTCAATGACCGCGGTTCCCGTTATTATTGGATATGATAGGATATGAATACAGCGAGTCTATAATGATTCTGCTAATAAGTAGTTGTGTATTTTATGGGTTATATTACTGATGTGCTGGGGCTTTGTCTCTGTCAGTCCAAACGTACTAAAGTGCGTCTCTTTATCTAATAAAATAGACTGTTAACATTATGGTTTAGTCTGAAATCTTACAATCCCAGAATTGAGTCAATGATCCTCTGGAGTAGCGTTACAGCTGACCGGAATGTTGCCATGCGCACCAAAGTTCGCTGTCAGTAAGAATATTGTATACATTGTCTTCACCGTAACGGAATCAGACGGACATGCAACCATTGAATGTCCTCTCTAGTACCGCTATGGCACCACTTACTCTTCCTGTTCCTCGAGTGCCTTACTCTCCCTGTTCAGCGAGTGCCTTACTCTCCCTGTCCCTCGAAGGTCTTATTCTCCCTGTACCTTGAGGGTATCACTCTCCCTATTCCGCGATGATCTTTTAATTACTCTTTCTGTTCCTCGAGGGCCATACTCTCCCTGTTTCTCGAGGGCCTTACTCTCCCTGTTCCTCGATGGTCTTACTCTCTCTGTTCCCCGAGGGCCTTACTCTCCCTGTTCCTCGATGGTCTTACTCTTTCTGTTCCCCGAGGGCCTACTCTCTCTGTTCCCCGAGGGCCTTACTCTCCCTGTTCCTCGATGGTATTACTCTCTCTGTTCCCCGAGGGCCTTACTCTCCCTGTTCCTGTCTCGTCCCTTACTCTCCCTGTTCCTGTCACGTCCCTTACTCTCCCTGTTCCTGTCTCGTCCCTTACTCTCCCTGTTTCTCTCACGTCCCTTACTCTCCCTGTTCCTGTCTCGTCCCTTACTCTCCCTGTTCCTGTCTCGTCCCTTACTCTCCCTGTTCCTGTCTCGTCCCTTACTCTCCTTGTTCCTGTCTCGTCCCTTACTCTCCCTGTTCCTGTCTCGTCCCTTACTCTCCCTGTTCCTGTCATGTCCCTTACTCTCCCTGTTCCTGTCACGTCCCTTACTCTCCCTGTTCCTTTCATGTCTCTTGCGCTCCCTGTTTTCAGGGAGAGCAAGGAGCGTAGGGCGTAGGCTGGTTTTAGGAGTGCATAATCAAGTCGTGACAGATACACCACTTATAACTAGATAACGGCTTTACACCGCTTCTCTCTTGCAGGAAACTAGCCTATGGTTATGTAAACTATGACTGTTTTTTGTCCTAATGCTGTTATATGAGTCTTTGGATAATGGACGCGAGAATTCCTTAATGGACGGCGGTTGAATATTGAATGATTAGACGCTTTTATTTCAACAACAAAAACATACCATTTTTCCGGCTGTGTATAGCTAATATCAGATATGGCGCTTGGAGTACGGTTTCATTGATTCAATGTATAAAACAGTCATATAATTCAACTGAAGGGTATAGTGGAACATGCCATTTTTATTCATATTTCGACAAGAGAAAAAGGAAACCTTCAACTTTCGAAATAAGGGATAAAATTATGGGGTCACCAGGCTTATATTATTGCATAATCTGTTATATTGTAGGCATGATTGACTTTGACGATCTGCTTCCTCTGTAATAAATGGGATTAGATAGGAATTCCCTGAAAATTGCCTATATTTTCATAGAAAAGGAACATATTTGCTAAAAAGTTAAAATGTCATTTTCTTCGATATTCCTGAATAGTTTTCTGGAACAATGCTAAATCGGAAAATACAATGAAAATGTTGGGTCACTAGCCTCTTTTCAAGACAGCAGGATGCCAACTTGGACAACCATGACCATCAATCATAATATCCCTAATTTCTTCAAGTCAGTTGCCAGCGTTCCTTCATTGCGGTCTAATTGCCTTGGAATTTGGAGAACACATCCAATTCTAAAATCCTGTTAAAAGTGTACTCTTCAAAGTTCATGTTAAGAAACACTGGCAGTCGTCGTACAATTGGATTCGTCTGAACCTCTTTATCTGATTCACTAATAACATCGGTCTGCTAGATCAAAGGTCAACAGCGATCTGGAGACATTTGTCAGAGATAAAGTAAAATTCATTGGATCTTTCGCCTAGAGCTGCCAATACAGCTTTATCCAATTACAGCCTGTTTCTTACCAAATCACTGGCGCGAAGGAAAGTCCTCCGTTTTGAAATACACAGGCAAATTTTGATTATATGAGGCATACATAAAGTTGCACACCGTCTGCTATGGTGGTTGCGTGGACTGACTGTAGTGTTTGTCAAAAAGAATTACAGCATTCTGAAGCTACTATTGTCGAGCCTGTTCAATGTTACGGGTGCCCCTCGATTAATGGCCGATGGTTTCCTGAGACGCATTGCGTCTATAGTTCTCCTCGTCTGTGAGCATATTTCCATGAACGATTCAATGCCGGGAAAGTAACTCTTCGAATTCTACCATCAATGTCGTTTGTTCTCGAACACTTGCTTAAAAATCGAAAAAGCTCTAGACGACAACAAGAAAAATTCTCTCGAATTGACCTCAATGAGAATGACAGCAATGACAGGAAAAGAGATTGTGATATATGGGTCTAGCACCCAGGAAAGTCGACCAATACACTTTTGACTATGTTAACTACCTTCTTCAGATAGTAATATTGTAGATATGCCTGACAAAACATGTCCATCTGTCGCCGTGTTGAGCGTTGTGTGAATCCGAAAATATTAGCGGAAAACATTTTGTAGGTCAATATTTCAACATATATTTTATCACGTCATCATCAGTAATGGTAGTTTACAGCAGGTTTCACGGGTATTTTTTAGTGTTCGAGGATAATCAATCAACCAGACATACTATACAGTGAGTAATGTTTTAACCAATGAAATCAACCCCCATGTTGAAGTTTCTAGCTCTCATGAAAATTTGATCATTTCATCAACGGCCCAAAACACTATTTCAGAAAAGAATGACAAGGCGATAACAAAGGTAAGTTCATTCCAATCTTCGCAAGTGTTGTGATCAATATTGGCTATTGGTGGTGGAAAACGATCGTATTGTTCAAGATTGTTGCACTGCATTTCGATATGTCTTCGAGTCCAGTCACTCGGAGATAGGAACTGTTTACGGTCGAAGTGCACAAGTGCACAAATGAACAGGCTCAATAAAAACGTGACTAAGATATATACGGACTCGAGGAGAGGACTAGGAAATCGTTCCTAAAATAGACCATTGAAAACGGGACCCCGATCTATGAGTAAACTAGATTGAATTCACTCATCGATTTGGGAGGAGAAAGATAAAGATAATGTGTTTGTGAATACGGAAACTTATCATGGATGACAGCTGACTCTCCAATCGCTCTGTCTTAGTCAGAGTTGAAACGGCCATAACTAGCAAAATGAAAATAAACAAATACAAGAAACATAACATCTGGACATAATCTATTACTGTGCCCATCTACTTTGATCAAAGTTACACCCTGAAAATGATTTTCCTGAATTTAAGGCGTCAAACCCGAAATTCAATATTCAGCCGTCGTCCACAAAGGAATTTCCGCGTTAATAATCGAAAGGCTTATTCCGTACGACAGTACGTTAATCAGATACTCTCTATCAGGAAGCATTGAATTACCCAGTGACATGCCTAATCTGATTGTTCTGAAGATGCCCTTAGGTATTTGTCAACTTAGAACTGATATAAAATCCGCGACACGACCATATTGTTATAATCTGGGTTGTGTCCAATCACAATAGTGCAAACAATCAACTTTGTTGCCTGCTATAACATAACTTTTTCAAATTTATTTTATAAACTGGAAGACAGTGGTAAATTTATACGTAACATTATTCTACATTCAGGTATTTTCATTTTCACACTTTCCGCTTTTATGAGGCGCCGTTTGTGACAATATTGTCAACGACAAATATATAGAGTTAAAACCAAAATATAAAGTCGCCGTTTGTGAAAATATTGTCAAACACAAATATATAGTTAAAACCTTTGTAAATATATATAAAACGAAATAAATAATTTTTTTTTATTTTTATAAATATTTTTTTTAACATAAATAACGATAGGAAGTTAAGACGTTAAATTTAACGTAAATATAAAGTACACGAACAAACTTAAATAAAGTGTACATGTAAACCGGATATGCCCAAAGGAAGCTGCGCAATCGATGTGCGCGCGAGTAATACTGGTTAATCAAAACTGCAACTGAGTTCGGAAGCGAAACTATGACAGCGGTGAAAACCACTCGCATGTCACAGATGTGGCGAATCAAACAATAAGATCACGTACCTGAACATATTTCAGCTCACTGCCATAATGATTTAGTAAAGGCCTATTCCAATTTTCAACAATTACTGTTATCATTTACAATCGTACTTCAGAGTTATCACATCAATTAGATATAAATACATCTACTTATAAATCATCATAAGATATCCTAGCCTGCAGCCAATATCACGGCCTGTCCCTTAGATGTTCAATCTACGATTCCGCCGGCCAAGTCGCTGGTTGCTATTTGCCGCATAAAAACATCAACAGAAGTTGAAATAAAACATGCGCAATAACGATGCATTAATTATGCGCAACACAAATATTAGGCAATTTGAAATCATACTGAATATGAGCATATTTCATTGATCAGAATATGATCATTCATAGCCTAGTTATAGGATTTGGAATTATATTGTCGTTTTGTATATTTTATCGTTTTTCGATAATTTCCGAATTTTCAAACAAGACAAAAATTTGCAGGGAACTTGGTATAAGTACAGCGAATGTGGAAACTAATGGGTCATGAGGAACCGGTTGCACTATGCTGGTATCATCAAACGTACCGCTCTCAAATTATGAAAGAACCATGGCGTATACTGTGGGAACCACCAGTGTGGATTGTACTGTTGCGTTCACCGTTCATCGTTTTCATTATCGAGATCATTTATTATAGCATGATACGCTTACTTGATCTCAAACTTTTTAGGTTTTAAGTTAGTATAACGTAAGTAGAATAAAATAAACTGTTGATATTCGTAAGCGCTAGGTACTGGGTTCAATCCCTGGCCGGGTCATACCAAAGACTTGAAAAATGGAACTTGTTGCTTGCTCGCTTACGCTCAGTATTAAGAGGATAGAACAAGGACGGTGTCAGTATAATGTGACTGAGTGGGGTGTCATGTTTGCCTACGGAATGATATTTCGGTGGGACAGCAGTATAAAATGGCAGCATTAGATCTGCTCGGTTACAAGTAGTTAACCACATCCCTCCCACTCACCTCCCTTCCCTTCCCCGTCGTGATATAGCTGAAAAAATGTTGAAAGCGACGTTAAACCCTATTCACTCACTCGTCAGCGTATATAGGGTTAATACCGATGCCCGTCAAGAACCCCACGCGTATTGAAGATCAATTAGCGATTAGCACGCAGGGGTAAAACGGCTTCGACTGATTCCTTAGTTACTAGTAACAGCTTCGAGGCAGCGCAAAAGTGAAAAAAGGCCAATCTAGTATTCTTCATGAGCCATTAGTTTCCACATTCGCTGTACTTATACCAAGTACAAATTTTCGTCTTGTTTGGAAATGCGGAAATTATCGAAAAACGATAAAATATACAAAAACGACAATATAATTACAAATCCTATAACTAAGCTATGAATGGTCATATTCTGATCAATGAAATATGCTCATATTCAGTATGATTTCAAATTGCCTAATATTTGTGCTGCGCATAATTAATACATCGTTATTGCGCATGTTTTATTTCAACTTCTGTTGATGTTTTTATGCGGCAAATAGCAACCAGCGACTTGGCCAGCGGAATCGTGGATTGAACATCAAAGGGACAGGCTATGATATTGGCTGCAGGCTAGGATATCTTATGGTGATTTATAAGTAGATGTACTTATATCTAATTGATGTGATAACTCTGAAGTACGATTGTAAATGACAACAGTAATTGTTGAAAATTGGAATAGGCCTCTACTAAATTATAATGGCAGTGAGCTGAAATATGTTCAGGTACGTGATCTTATTGTTTGATTCGCCACATCTGTGACATGCGAGTGGCTTTCACCGCTGTCATAGTTTCGCTTCAGAACCCAGTTGCAGTTTTGATTAACCAGTATCACTCGCGCGCACATCGATTGCGCAGCTTCCTTTGGGCATATCCGGTTTACATGTACACTTTATTTAAGTTTGTTCGTGTACTTTATATTTACGTTAAATTTAACGTCTTAACTTCCTATCGTTATTTATGTTAAAAAAATATTTATAAAAATAAAAAAATAAAAACTTTATATATAGGCCCTATTTATTTCGTTTTATATATATTTACAAAGGTTTTAACTATATATTTGTGTTTGACAATATTTTCACAAACGGCGACTTTATATTTTGGTTTTAACTCTATATATTTGTCGTTGACAATATTGTCACAAACGGCGCCTCATACGCTTTAGACTGCAGATCGAGAAAATTGTTGACACTCTATATCGTTTCAATGTACGGTCTGATTCTATGAAAACCCATGGATAATTGCAGCGCGGCAGCATTCCTACTGGGATCATAGTGAAAATCATAACACTGATGAGGTCATATCAGATCAGCCATTATAATAACTGAAATATTCAGTCACAATACAATCGCCACAAGCCATTTAATGATCACGTCTATATCCTGATAAGAGACAGCACTCATGTGATATATACAGAGTAATGCGATAATATAATGGGTTTTAGTCTGGTGTTAAAACTGGTGTTCTCGCATTATCGCCTGCCACTTGAGGCAAAAAATTCCTTATCTAGAGAATGAGAGGATCCCATATAACTTGATCATGGGCTGAAAATTCCCACTCGAGAGAAAGAAAATACATCCCAACCGAGCCGCCGAGGCGAGGTTGGGATGTATTTTCCGTCTCGAGATAGGAAATTTTCATCTCATGATCAAGTTAATATGGGATTCTTTTTCCCATATAATTTAAATCATTACTTTAATAAGTATTTTAAATAGAAAAACTGGAATTTCGCATGATTATAGGCCTAATGTAATCGTGTACTAGAAGTAAATGTTCATTGTTTAGTTTTCATTTTGCAAATAGGACCGAATTAAATTAGTTGCCTTGATAACCATACCAATTTATACCAGGAAAACACAAGTTTCTCCCCATTAGAAAGAGAACGAACCTGGTAACTTTTTCAAATTGGCGTTTCAATAAAAGATTTATGACTCCCGTAAAAAAAAAAATTATTTTTCTCCATATCCCTATCATTTATGTGTTAATCTGAGGCGACGGGTATGCTAACCCTTGATTTAAATCCCCCTCAAATAGGTATTGTGGACCGCTGTTGTAGCTTCATAGTTCCAGGGTAAAAAAAGTTCCGGTCGGAAGTCTGAGGATAACGCAGGTCTGTCCTCATAGTTCCTGCCGGAATTCTGAGGATAGGCCTGATTGCAACATACCCGTGGTTGCCGAAGACGATGGGGCCTGAACTGTGAGAACGCGGAATCTTGTCTAGTAGTATTTCTAAATTGACTGTTCGACGAATGCCAATAGGGTAGCTGTCCACGTTCTTAGTAATCCCTGAATATGGTTTCGTCTGGTGGAGTCTGGGTTTTGATTAAATAATGAGAATAACCAACTCTGCGCTGCCTCTAATAAAATAACAATTTGAGCTTCATTTAAAAAAAATGGAGATTGCGCGAAAATCCCCCAAAGTGCTCACAGAAATATTTCCATTCCGGTAATCTCATTTGCACTCTTCCGCGTCTGGATATGTGAAGAGCTGGATGAAGCTCATAATCCGAAGACGTGGTATCGCCTTTTTGGCTTTCATTTATTGCCTCACTCCACTGTCATCCTCGAAGGAAAATGTCAACGAGGGCCATGGATGGGTGTAGTCGGCTTGCTCATTTACAGAAACCATTTCATGCAATCGATGGCAATGTTGAATGGTTTGCCAGCCATATTCTAAGGAAAAGTGATCGATTAAATTGAAACTATGCTTTTTGGGGGAGCAATGCACTATTCGCTAACAGTAACATCGGTACAAGAATGAAAATATATATAGTGTTACGATAATCTGATTAATGAGTCGTCGGGATATGAAGGAAAAGTTGTTGAAATTGACGTTTAAATCCTACTCACTTATTCACTCGCTCACTCACTTGGTCTGAGGCTTGTCCAACAGACAGCAGACAACAATTCCGAAATAAAAGATTGGCTCTGGTGGGTGCAGAACCCACATTGTCTATGACCACGTCCATGTCAGATGTAAAATCCAGACGGCGGCCGTCATGTATAAATAACTTGTGGGTCAGTACCTGAAATATCTTATTCACATAACAACGAACCACAATGAACCTTTACTGAATCTCTGTGATTTGGCTGGATTTCCTTCCAATTTTCTTTGAAACTGGAAGATATCCCGTAATGCAATCCTTTTACTATAAAACCCCAATTCAGGGACACGACAGTCACAGCATACTCAGAGTATATAGTCAGAGTGTTATAGCCCATGTAAACCAGCAACCGTCAGAGTATAGCCCATATAACCCAGCAACAGTCACAGTATAGTCCATATATTAAAGCAGGCAACAGTCAGAGTATAGCTCATATAAACCAGCAACAGTCAGAGTATAGCCCATGTAAACCAGCAACAGTCAGAGTATAGCCCATATAAACCAGGAATGTGTCATAATCGACCATAATGGCACTTTTATATTTCACATTCTATTTGGCTAGATTTGAATTCAATTCCATGAAAGTTGCCTCAGGCGATTCCTGGCATTATGGTCTGATTCATTCCGTCCGAAAGGATTACCTGAGGACCTGACACTACACAGTCAGATTTGAATTTGCGTGCTTCTTTTCGAGATCAGCAGGTTTAATTATCTCTTTATTTTTTCGCAAGTTTGAATTTTTGTATTCTCCGCCATGCACAAGCTCTCAGGCCATCTAGTCGATTAAATGGCCTTGTTTTGGTCTTGGTACAGAAAGAGATTCTGTATCTATAACATGACGCAATATCCGTAGACCAGGAGTTTCGTCCACTGTACATCTCATAGAATATATGCGTCAGATTCGACATACAGTAGACAGCAGTCATCCATTAACAATTCCCGCGCCCTAAAATCAAATGAATCAGGTGATTAATCATTAACTACGAGGTAAATACGACTCCTTCGAACAATCCCTATATTTGGGCACTCTATGAAGAACTTGTTAAAGTTTTCATACTTTGGAAACCATTGATCGCCCTCACGAGCCGGTATGTTTTGGACCTATATCTCTATAAATGATACAAGGGTTTCATAGCAAGCGTCTGATCCGAGATTCAATATTGAGCCGTCGTCCATAAAAGAATTCCGTGTCAATAATCGAAATATCTATTTCGTATAACACTTAGTACCAATTCCAGATATGAAATAAAAATAATGAAAGAACAAGAAGGTTTCCAAGAGTGAAGCGTCCAACAGTTTTCAATGATGTCAATAAGATGATGTTCTTTATATTTGATCCTAATCACTGACCATTATCATTTATCCAAATAAATTTCTAACTGCGATAACTTAACACCATTGCATATTACTTTCAGCCAGTATAACATTCGAGATAGAGTATATAATTCAACTTATTCTTGTGCTGGTGGTTTTGTAGATAAATCATTTAATTTCTCCTCAGGTAAATCAACAATGAAAGTGTGGCCGACAATCATAAGCACCTTGATATCTGAGAATTATCCCTATTCCTTAACCCTACCAGGCCTGGGTGATGGGGGCTGGCATTATGGCCCCACTACCGAACTTTCTGCGTTATCTCCTGAACGAGAAAAAAAGTGAGGGCTGACAATCCGTGACTTTGTAGTTTATCATATTGGGGTCATTTTGAGCCTATTTGCATAAACCCACGAGTAGTGGCTCATGGGTAAATTCAGGATGGTGGTCACGTGGGATACAAGAAGTGATGTTCTCGTCATTTACCTTTAATATTATTTTAATTCACATCACATCAATATTTTCTAATTTATCATGCAGCTATTGCGGAGAAATTACACCAATAAAAAATTCTAAAACTCTGACCGAAAAGTCGACCAAAAAATGTCTTTTATGAAATGACCTCATCAAAACGGCCACCGTTGATTTTTGTACATTTCCCCCAGCTTAATGGGTAAGAAAAATAATTAGTGGGGAAATCTACACCCCCCCCCCCTCCCTTTCCCCTTCCCAGGCCTGAACAGGTTTCAAAAAGCCCATGACAGATAGGTTTAATGAACCTAATAAACGCTGTGATTGGCTGGATTTTATTTCAGATTTCTTCACAAATCAATGATTTAAAATTCTGAATTGACCAATCAAGAGTTTATAAACTTGAGTATATCCCGTGATGCAATGTTCCTATAAAACTCCATTGGTATGTCTTTTGGGGAAAAAACATTAATTAGTTTTCAACTACTGGTATTTAGTTTTTTTGCGTATTCTTGCATTTCCCAGGTTACCCAATGTTGAGGCGTTTACTCCATCAGACGCCCTTGATGCTCATCCAGTAACATCAGATCAGTTGCTTGTTCGAGCTGATCAGTGTCATCACAGCTCCCGAGCTAGTGTATCTAATTGCGCTTTAACCGGTCCTGGGGGCCGTGTGAATACTTCATAATCTCCACATGAGCAGCTGGAGTAAAAGCGCGGCTGAGTCACTAAAGCTACGTCCGAGAATCAACCGCATTCTCGGGTCTGAATGTGAGTTGCCGAGGGAAGCCTTCTAGTGAGTCATATGGTTGATTTTGAGTCGCCAAACGTCAGTTTCTTCCACCTCTTGCATATCTCTTCTATTCAGAATATCAGCCAGTTGGAAAACTGAATTCCCGTCAAATACGTGGTTCTTTGTTCTCACTAACATTGCATTTTATCGCTGACATGGAATATCTACCTCTCGTTTGGCGGCATATTTCAAAACCAGTGAAAACTCGTCTATTTCAATCAGTTGACTCATAACATAACTGCAGAAAAGATGCTTTCATCTCAAATTTATCAAATTCGGTGATGAACAGAACATATTGATCCTGCTTTATTTACGCTATTTTATCATTCCAGCAAAGTACTAGTTGCAATAACGTTACCACTGAGTAGTAAACTGCACACTTTGAATGTTCTGTTACTGAAAACGATAGCACTGTTGATGTTTAATTATTTCCTTTTTCACTTTTTTAATCCCAAAGTGGTTTTCCATGAACTGAGTATGAAAGGTTTACCTTCTATTTTAGTGATAACCTCTCTATCTTAGTTTTCACACTAGACGACAAATAATACTATTGATAAAGGATATTTTTCATGTCTATAACCGTGTATTAGCTTTACTTATGTGTCGAAATCATTGATATAGAGAGAGAAAAGTTGCTCGAGAATACGTCATAGTAAATTTCAACGAAGGGAACTGTCCTATAATCGAATTTAGTTCCTAGTTACTGTTTCTAGTAATTCGCAAAATCAGTTACGTACATTTGTTACTGTTTTCAGTGGCAGTTTCAATTTGTTACTGAATACAACCACGTTTTTTTGTTTAATTTGCATTTTGGTATTGTTTACACTTTTGATCTGGCTTCAGTTATCAAAACGAGTAACGTTACTCAAACTCGTACTTTACTGATCAGCGATACGGATTTGATATTTTTGGAACATCATGATGTCTTGCCGGCATCATTGAAAACTGTTGACCGCTTCTCTCTTGCAGGAAACAAGCCTATGTTTATGTATACTATGATTGTCTTTTCGAATTTGGTGCTAATACTGTTATATGGAATATGGAATAGGTCTTTGGATTATGGACGCGGATATTCTCTAATGGACGACGGCTGGATTATGAATGACGGACTAGACGCTTGTAAATTTAATTCGTGTTTATTTCCAGCAATCTCGGAGCTGAATATTGAACTTGTTCGTGTTCACCCAGTAATACAGGAATCAGGGTTCATTTCACCTCTTGGTAATACAGGCAATTCATCTTGATTAGATAAGATAATGGGAAAGGAGCACCATGCATGCATGAATGCTTGTTCTCCGCTTCTCTTTCAGTAAACCACACTAGTGGTATAGAGCATGCAAAACAGGTTCCATTGCCCTCTTTGCACTTAAACTTGAGGGGTAACTCGTGATTTCCCTGAAGCATCCGACAGGGGGCGCCACCAGCTCAAGGTTATGGATTGCATCAGCATTGGCTGTGTGCCAAGTTTTGACCACTATAGGTCCGGCAACCTTTGACCTTCTATTCCTCCGCGGTGATGCGGTCATGTCTGGCGGTGATGCGGTCACGGGAGAAAGCCTCCACGGAGAAAAAGTAGTCCCCAGACTTCAAATACGCTGCATGGTCCAATTGGGTCGAGTGAGGTATCAAAGTGAAGCATTCGTAAAGGGGCGTCTGATGGACTGGGTGTGGGGTTGAAATAGCGTCATTATGCGCATGCGCGGTGGACCAAGGGTATGGAAATAGACGTTTTGGGGTCTAGGGCAGCCCCTAATGGTCCGATGGAGTTGAGTGAGGTATCAATGTGAAGCCTATGTGAGGGGGCATCCGATGGGGTGGGTGTGGGGTTGGAATAGCGTCATTCTGCGCATGCGCGGTAGACCAAGGGTATGGAAATAGACGTTTTGGGGTCTAGGGCAGCCACTATTGGTCCGATTGGGTCGAGTGAGGTATCAATGTGAAACCTATGTGAGGGGGCATCCGCCTAGACTAGTGCCTCGGTCGTTGTCAACATTCTGCGCATGCGCGGACAGGGAATTGTGGGAAAAGGATATGGAAATAGACGTTTTGGGGTCTGGGTGGACCACTATTCGTCCTATGGAGTCGTATGAGGTATCCATGTGAAGCATTCGTGAAGGGGCATCCGACGGGTTGGGTGTCACGTGAAACTGACGTCATTCTGCGCATGCGCAGTAGACCAAGGGTATGGAAATAGACGTTTTAAGATCGAGGGGAGCCCCTAATGGGCCGATGGAGTCGTATGAGGTATCAATGTGAAGCTCTTGTGAAGGGGCATCCGCCTGGGCTAGTGTCTCGGCCGTTGTCAACATTCTGCGCATGCGCAGACAGGGAATTGTGGGAAAAGGGCATGGAAATAGACGTTTTCGGGTCTAGATGGGCCACTCGTGGTCCTATGGAGTCGAGTGAGGTATCAATGTGAAGCCTATGTGAGGAGGCATCCACCTGGACTAGTGTCTCTGCCGTGTTCAACATTCTGCGCATGAGCAGACAGGGAATTGTGGGAAAAGGGTATGGAAATAGACGTTTTCGGGTCTAGGTGGGCCACTCGTGGTCCTATGGCGTCGAGTGAGGTATCAATGTGCAGCCTATGTGAGGGGGCATTCACCTGGACTAATAGACGTTTTCGGGTCTAGGTGGGCCACTCGTCGTTCTATGGAGTCGAGTGAGGTATCAATGTGAAGCCTATGTGAGGGGGCATCCACCTGGACTAGTGTCTCTGCCGTGTTCAACATTCTGCGCATGCGCAGACAGGGAATTGTGGGAAAAGGGTATGGAAATAGACGTTTTGGGGTTGAGGTGGGCCACTAGTCGTCCGATGGAGTCGTATGAGGTATCAATGTAAAGCAGTCGTGAAGGAGCATCCTACTGGACTAGTATGACGTGGAACTGACGTCATTCTGCGCATGCGCAGTAGACAAAGTGTATGGAAATAGATGTTTTGGGGGTCTAGGTGGGCCACTAATGGGCCAATGGAGTTGAGTGAGGTATCAATGTAAAGCCTATGTGAGGGAGCATCCGCCTGGACTAGTGTGTCGTACGTGTTGAACATTCTGCGCATGCGCAGACAGAGAATTGTGGGAAAAGGGTATGGAAATAGACGTTTTGGGGTTTAGGTGGGCCACTCGTGGTCCTATGGAGTCGTATGAGGTATCGTTGTGAAGCATTCGTGCAGGAGCATCCGCCTGGACAAGTGTGTTGTTCATGTTCAACATTCTGCGCATGCGCAGACAGGGAATTGTGGGAAAAGGGAATGGAAATAAACGTTTTGGAGTTTAGGTGGGCCACTATTGGTCCGATGTAGTCAAGTGAGGTATCAATGTGAATCACACGTGAGGGAGCATCCGACTGGGTGGATGTGGGGGTAGGAATATCGTCATTCTGCGCATGCGCAGGCAGGCCGTAGTATGGAAATAGACATTTTGTGGCCGATATGGACCACGTCCAAGTGGGTCGTGGGAGGTGTCAAGGTGAAGCTTGTGTGGGGTCAGAATGGCGTGTTTTTTATTGCAAGTCGCGTCAATCTGCGCATGCGCAGTTGGGTGTAGTAAGTAAAGTGGTCATTTTCAGGGTGCGTCGGGGTGTGTTTGGGGTAGAGAGGACCCATTCTTGGTCCGAATGGGTCGTGGGATGTGTCATTTTGTAGCTCTCGGGATGTAGACCCCGATTTGTGGGCTGTCCACGTCATCTGTGACGTCATCAGTAGGAGTAGTAGCGAAAGTGGGCATTTTGGGGGAGTGAAGGAAGATGTTTAGGGTAGAGCGGGACCATCCTTGGTCCTAATATGTCGTGTGGGGTGTCATCTTGTAGTTCTCTGCATGTAGACGCAACTACACACTTGGTGGTCGCATCGTGCATGAATACTACATATGACTTGATACTGTGAACTATAACTGTGAAGTCAGGATGGCCGAGTGGTCTAAGGCGCCAGTCCTAAGTAGGTTCTCTGACAGAACGTACACGTGCACCTCATCAATCCATATGTATTGGTCGACTGATGAGGGACACATGTTCATTCCTATATTTACAGACACCACCACCAATACCACCACCGGGCGTTGACGGGCGTCAACGCCCGGTGGTGGTGGTAGCTCCCGTGTGGCAGAGCTCTTGGTTCGGAGCTCTTGGAGCTCAAAGCTTGTGGAGCTCAGAGCTCGGAAATGACGTCGTCGCATGCATGCGCGCGTACCTGTGCTGCACCCTGCACCCTGGTGTATCGAATGCGTCGTGGGAAGTGTCATCTTGTAGTTCTCGGGGTTTAGACTCCATTTGAGGGATGTCCAAAGCTCTGTGACGTCATCGGTGACGTCATCAGTACGAGTAGTAGCGAAAGAACATGTTTTATAATTGGCTCAGTGCCAATTTTTCCCCACGATTTGCGGGATGTCCACAGCATCTGTGACGTCATTAGTGACGTCATCTGTACGAGTAGTAGCGAAAGTGGGCATTTTGGGGCAGTGAAGGAAGGTATTTGGGGTAGAGATGGACTATCCATATCTGTCATGCATTATACCATATCTTTGCTGTATTATACCATATCTGTCTCGCATCATACCAAATCTGTGCTGTATTATACCATATCTGTCCTGTGTTATACAATATCTGTCCTGTATTATACCAAATCTGTCCTGTATTGTGTCATATTTCTCCTGTATTATACAATATATGTTCTGTATTATACCAATTCTGTGCTGTATTATACAGTATCTGTCCTGTATTATATCAAATCTGTGCTGTATTATACCATATCTGTCCTGTATTGTATCATATATGGCCTGTATTATACAATATATATTCTGTAGTATACAACCGCATAGCAGTTGTCATGAATAACAACAAGTTCAGCAATGTTCATACAGTTTATTATCCCCAGTGTTACATCATACCTAGGCTGGGGGAGCCGCCTTAGTTATGTTTAGTATGTTCATAGTAAAACAAATTGAAATATCAAACACCATGTTTTATTATTTAACGCACCGTCACATTAGGTACAAGTGTTTACTGAGCTCAAGTCAACGACCAGCATGTAGACATATAGAGTCTGTACGGCATGTTATGGTATTCATCAGTGCACGGGTGACGCGTTCAACCGATGGGTTGGTCGGTCAGCTTGGTCACGAATAGCGTAACATTGGTGACCCTCTCCACTATCCACTTGGTGTTGGGGCGTTGTTGTTGGGCCCATTCCAAGGGATCCACGGTGTCCAGTTTCTCCAGCATCATCTCTAGCGACGCCCGGTTAATAATGGTAAACGGTTGGTCAAATACCCGGATGTTACTGCTTGGGTAAAAGTATCGGACTTGATCTGTCTCCTTATGCTGCAGCACATAACCAAACGCCAGATTTAATTTGAAGGACGTAGCTTGGTCATTGAAGATGGCTTCCACGTAGCTGTGTAAACGGGCGAGGTCGGTCGGTCGGAAATTGTAGATATCTTGAATAGGGCGATGACGGTGGAAACAGTGCCGTATCATGGTCCAATGGCGCCGATAGATGTCACTCACTGGATGGGCGTCCTGTAACAGATCGCTAGGAGCATCCACTGCATCTTCCAAAAAATGTTCGATGTTTTCAGGCGTATGACTCGAAACCGTAACGCTGGGGTTCGGCTGGATATCCAGGCCCTCCTGGACTGTGGGTATAGGCGGGCTCTTCGTCATCGCATCACCAGTGGCGTTCGTCTCCCCGGGTTCATCTTCACTGGGTCTGACCTTCCGCGGCTACTCTTTAGTGGAAAGTTGTCGCCCAAACCGTAGAGACGGGGCATGAATCAAACGTTGGTGCTGTCTTAACCGACTGGGTCGTTTGAAGAGTCGACCACAATCGTTACATTGTACCGTCGCACCCTCGTGGAGTGCCCTCTAATGGCGCAGTAAATTATCCTCCCGATTGAATGACCGTGCGCAGATTATACAAGTATACCGTGCATGGTTGTGGGTGGAGGCCTCGTGACGTCGTAAATGTTCTAGACGAGTAAACTGCTTCTGGCAAGTTGTGCAAGTGAACATCTTGGTGGTTGACAGAGTGTCTGAGGAAACGGCCAGTCCGCTTCCCTTTTATAGTACGCTAGCTGGTGATCTATTTTTAGCACACTCAGTTCAACTACCCCAAGTCGAGATGGCGTTCAGCAACGATCAGCATGTAGAGATATAGAGTATGTACTGCATGTTATGGTATTCATCAGTGCATGGGTGACACATTCAGCCGACGGGGGTGGTCGGTCAGCTTGGTAACGAAAAACGTGACATTGGTCACCCTCTCTACGACCCATTGTGCGTTGGGGCGTTGTTGTTGGGCCCATTCCAAGGGATCCACGGTGTCCAGTTTCTCCAGCATCGCCTCTAGCGACGCCCGGTTAAGGATGGTAAACGGTTGGTCAAATACCCGGATGTTACTGCTCGGCTAAAAATATTGGGCTTGGTCTGTGTCCTTATGCTGCAGCACATAACTAAACGCCAGATTCAACTTGAAGGCCGTAGTTTGATCGTTGAAGATGGCTTCCACGTAGCTGCGTAGGCGGGCGAGGTCGGTCAGTCGGAAATTGTAGATATCTTGAATAGGGCGGTGACGGTAGAAACAGTGCCGGATCATGGGCCAATGGCGCCGATAGATGTCACGCACTGGATGGTGTTCGTGTAACAGACCGCTAGGAACATTTATGGGTTCGTCCACGAAGTGTACTTTGCTCTCCTCGTCATACAAAATCTGACCCAATGTCTTGTTGTCGGAATTTGAGTGTTGAATTAGGGCGACATCATCATCAACCCTCGTGCGATGAGTGGGAGTTCCCGCTGTCTCGATACTGGTGCCTACGGACTCTTCTACCTGCAAACGTGGCTGCAGAACAGGGTGTCGTGTGCGTTGGTGTCGCAGCAACTGACTGGTTAGTTTGTAAAGCCGACCACATTCTTCGCATGGATGCTTGGGTACTTCATGGCGGGCACGTGTGTGGCGCTGTAAATGATCCGGGCGCTGAAACGACAGTGTACATATCGTACAGCTATGCCGGGCGGTTCCTTCGTACTTGGTAGCCTCATGGCGGCGCAAGTCGTGCAGACGAGTGAATGATTTCCAGCACGTAGTAGAAGTGAACATCTTGGTGGTTGACAGAGTGTCTGATGAAACGGCCAGGCCGCTTCCCTTCTATAGCACGCTAGCTGGTGATCTATTTTTAGCACACTCAGTTGAACTACCCCAAGTCGAGGACCGAGACTGGTGCACTGGTGTACGTCTGAGCCGCACTACGCGCGCGTGTGTGTGTATGTGTGTGTATGTGTGGGCTGTGGATTTTACATCCGGGATCTTGTCAACATCTGGGTTTCTCCTCCGTTCACGTGACCGGAACTGACCTGCTGACCCTGCGCGCTGACAAGACAATACCGGATAAAAATTGCGCGCAGGGGCCAAAGGTCAGTTCCGGTCACGTGAACGGAGGAGGAAGTGACCTCACAGAGGTCATATACAAATTATTGAGGTCAACAGGTGTCCAAAACCCGGATGTAAGATGAGGACCCGGATGCAAAACCACAGTACCCGGATGGAAGACGGAGGAGCGACGGGAAAACCCCACTTGGAAACCCAGATGTTGACAAGATTCCGGATGTAAAATCCACAGCCCACACATACACACACACACACACGCGCGTAGTGCGGCTCAGACGTACACCAGTGCACCAGTCTCGGTCCTCGACTTGGGGTAGTTCAACTGAGTGCGCTAAAAATAGATCACCAGCTAGCGTGCTATAAAAGGGAAGCGGCCTGGCCGTTTCATCAGACACTCTGTCAACCACCAAGATGTTCACTTGTACTACGTGCTCGAAATCATTCACTCGTCTGCACGACTTGCGCCGCCATGAGGCTACCAAGCACGAAGGAACCGCCCAGCATAGCTGTACGATATGTACACTGTCGTTTCAGCGCCCGGATCATTTACAGCGCCACACACGTGCCCGCCATGAAGTACCCAAGCGTCCATGCGAAGAATGTGGTCGGCTTTTCAAACTGACCAGTCAGTTGCTGCGACACCAACGCACACGACACCCTGTTCTGCAGCCACGTTTGCAGGTAGAAGAGTCCGTAGGCACCAGTATCGAGACAGCGGGAACTCCCACTCATCGCACGAGGGTTGATGATGATGTCGCCTTAATTCAACACTCAAATTCCGACGACAAGACATTGGGCCAGATTTTGTACGACGAGGAGAGCAAAGCACACTTCGTGGACGAACCCATAAATGTTCCTAGCGATCTGTTACACGAACACCATCCAGTGCGTGACATCTATCGGCGCCATTGGCCCATGATCCGGCACTGTTTCTACCGTCATCGCCCTATTCAAGATATCTACAATTTCAGACTGACCGACCTCGCCCGCCTACGCAGCTACGTGGAAGCCATCTTCAACGATCAAACTACGGCCTTCAAGTTGAATCTGGGGTTTGGTTATGTGCTACAGCATAAGGACACAGACCAAGCCCGATATTTTTAGCCGAGCAGTAACATCCGGGTATTTGACCAACCGTTTACCATCCTTAACCGGGCGTCGCTAGAGGCAATGCTGGAGAAACTGGACACCGTGGATCCCTTGGAATGGGCCCAACAACAACGCCCCAACACACAATGGGTCGTAGAGAAGGTGACCAATGTCACGTTTTTCGTTACCAAGCTGACCGACCACCCCCATCGGCTGAATGTGTCACCCATGCACTGATGAATACCATAACATGCAGTACATACTCTATATGTCTACATGCTGATCGTTGCTGAACGCCATCTCGACTTGGGGTAGTTGAACTGAGTGTGCTGAAAATAGATCACCAGCTAGCGTACTATAACAGGGAAGCGGCCTGGCCGTTTCATCAGACACTCTGTCAACCACCAAGATGTTCACTTGCACAACTTGCCAGAAGCAGTTTACTCGTCTAGAACATTTACGACGTCACGAGGCCTCCACCCACAACGATGCACCTTATACTTGTATAATCTGCGCACGGTCATTCAATCGGGAGGATAATTTACTGCGCCATGAGAGGGCACTCCACGAGGGTGCGACGGTACAATGTAACGATTGTTGTCGACTCTTCAAAAGACCCAGTCAGTTAAGACAGCACCAACGTTTGATTCATGCCCCGTCTCTACGGTTTGGGCGACAACTTCCCACTAAAGAGGAGCCGCGGAAGGTCAGACCCAGTGAAGATGAAC
Source organism: Hanleya hanleyi (assembly GCA_036873755.1). Taxonomy (NCBI): domain Eukaryota; kingdom Metazoa; phylum Mollusca; class Polyplacophora; order Lepidopleurida; family Hanleyidae; genus Hanleya; species Hanleya hanleyi. The sequence goes on from JAVTVY010028609.1 coordinate 89,714, forward strand.
CCGGGGAGACGAACGCCACTGGTGATGCGATGACGAAGAGCCCACCTATACCCACAGTCCAGGAGGGCCTGGATATCCAGCCGGACCCCAGCGTTACGATTTCGAGTCATACGGCTGACAACATCGAACATTTTTTGGAAGATGCAGTGGATGCTCCTAGCGATCTGTTACAGGACGCCCATCCAGTGAGTGACATCTATCGGCGCCATTGGACCATGATACGGCACTGTTTCCACCGTCATCGCCCTATTCAAGATATCTACAATTTCCGACTGACCGACCTCGCCCGTCTACACAGCTACGTGGAAGCCATCTTCAATGACCAAGCTACGTCCTTCAAATTAAATCTGGCGTTTGGTTATGTGCTGCAGCATAAGGAGACAGATCAAGTCCGATACTTTTACCCGAGCAGTAGCATCCGGGTATTTGACCAACCGTTTACCATCATTAATCGGACGTCGCTAGAGACGATGCTGGAGAAACTGGACACCGTGGATCCCTTGGAATGGGCCCAACAACAACGCCCCAACACCAAGTAGATAGTGGAGAGGGTCACCAATGTTACGTTTTTCGTGACCAAGCTGATCGACCAACCCATCGGTTGAACGCGTCACCCGTGCACTGGTGAATACCATAACATGCCGTACAGACTCTATATGTCTACATGCTGGTCGTTGACTTGAGTTCAGTAAACACTTGTACCTAATGTGACGGTGCGTTAAATAATAAAACATGGTGTTTGATATTTCAATTTGTTTTGCTATGAACATACTAAACATACCTAGGGCGACTCCCCCAGCCTACGTATGGTGTAACATTGGGGATAATAAAATGTATGAACATTGCTGAACTTGTTGTTATTCACGACAACTGCTATGGGGTTGTATAATACAGAATATATATTGTATAATACAGGCCATATATGATACAATACAGGACAGATATGGTATAATACAGCACAGATTTGATATAATACAGGACAGATACTGTATAATACAGCACAGAATTGGTATAATACAGAACATATATTGTATAATACAGGACAAATATGACACAATACAGGACAGATTTGGTATAACACAGGACAGATATGGTATAATACAGCACAGATTTGGTATGATGCGAGACAGATATGGTATAATACAGCAAAGATATGGTATAATGCATGACAGATATGGATAGTCCATCTTTACCCCAAATACCTTCCTTCATTGCCCCAAAATGCCTACTTTCGCTACTACTCGTACTGATGACGTCACCAATGACGTCGCAGATGCTGTGGACATCTCGCAAATCGTGGGGAAAAATTGGCACTGAGCCAATTATAAAACACGTTCTTTCGCTACTACTCGTACTGATAACGTCACCGATGACGTCACAGATGCTTTGGATATCCCTCAAATGGAGTCTAAGCCCCGAGAACTGCAATATGACACTTCCCACGACGCATTCGGTACACCAGGTGCAGGGTGCAGCACAGGTACGCGCGCATGCATGCGACGACTTCATTTCCGAGCTCTGAGCTCCACAAGCTTTGAGCTCCAAGAGCTCCGATCCAAGAGCTCTGCCACATGGGAGCTACCACCACCACCGGGCGTTGACGCCCGTCAACGCCCGGTGGTGGTATTGGTAGTGGTGTCTGTAATTATAGGAATGAACACCAGTCAGGCCTCATCAGTCGACCAATACATATGGATTGATGAGGTGCACGTGTACAAGATGACACCCAACACGACATATTAGGACCAAGGATGGTCCCTCTTTCCCCTAAACATCTTCCTTCACTCCCCAAAATGCCCACTTTCGCTACTACTCCTACTGATGACGTCACAGATGACGTAGACAGCCCACAAATCGGGGTCTACACCCCGAGAGCTACAAAATGACACATCCCACGACCCATTCGGACCAAGAATGGGTCCGCTCTACCCCAAACACACCCCGACGCACCCTGAAAATGACCACTTTACTTACTACACCCAACTGCGCATGCGCAGATTGACGCGACTTGCAATAAAAAACACGTCATTCTGACTCTATCCCACACAAGCTTCACCTTGACACCTCCCACAACCCACTTGGACCACTAGTGGTCCATATCAGCCACAAAATGTCTATTTCCATACTACGGCCTGCCTGCGCATGCGCAGAATGACGATATTCCTACCCCCACATCCACCCAGTCGGATGCTCCATCACGTGTGATTCACATTCATACCTCACTCGACCCAATCGGACCAATAGTGGCCCACCTAAACCCCAAAACGTCTATTTCCATTCCTTTTTCCCACAATTCCCTGTCTGTGCATGCGCAGAATGTTGAACATGAACAACACACGGATGCTCCTTCACGAATGCTTCACAGCGATACCTCACGATGTGTGATTCACATTGATACCTCACTTGACTCCATCGGACCAATAGTGGGCCACCTAAACCCCAAAACGTCTATTTCCATACCCTTTTCCCACAATTCTCTGTCTGCGCATGCGCAGAATGTTCAACACGGACGATACACTAGTCCAGGCGGATGCTCCCTCACATAGGCTTTACATTGATACCTCACTCAACTCCATTGGACCACTAGGGACCCACCTAGACCCCAAAACGTCTATTTCCATACAATTTGTCTACTGCTCATGCGCAGAATGACGTCAGTTCCACGTCATACTAGTCCAGGCGGATGCTTCTTCACGACTGCTTTACATTGATACCTCATACGACTCCATCGGACGAATAGTGGTCCACCTAAACTCAAAAACGTCTATTTCCATACCCTTTTCCCATAATTTCATGTCTGCGCATGCGCAGAATGTTGAACACGGCAGAGACACTAGTCCAGGTGGATGCCCCCTCACATAGGCTTCACATTGATACCTCACTCGACTCCATAGGACCACGAGTGGCCCACCTAGACTCGAAAACGTCTATTTCCATGCCCTTTTCCCACAATTCCCTGTCGGCTCATGCGCAGAATGTTGACAACGGCCGAGACACTAGTCTAAGCGGATGCCCCTTCACAAGAGCTTCACATTAATACCTCATACGACTCCATCGGCCCATTTGGAGCTCCCCTCGATCTTAAAACGTCTATTTCCATACACTTGGTTTACTGCGCATGCGCAGAATGACGTTAGTTCCACGTCACATCCATCCCGTCGGATGCCCCTTCACGAATGCTTCACATTGATAGCTCATACGACTCTATAGGACGAATAGTGGCCCACCCAGACCCCAAAACGTCTATTTCCATATCCTTTTCCCACAATTCCCTGTCTGCGCATGCGCAGAATGTTGACAACGACCGAGACACTAGTTCAGGCGGATGCCCCCTCACATAGGCTTCACATTGATACCTCACTCGACCCAATCGGACCAATAGTGGCTCCCCTAGATCTCAAAACGTCTATTTCCCTTGGTCTACCGCGCATACGTAGAATGCCGATATTCCAACCCCATACCCACCCCATCGGATGCCCCCTCACATAGGCTTCACATTGATACCTCATACGACTCCATCGGACCATTAATGGCCCACCTAGACCCCAAAACGTCTATTTCCATACCCTTTGTCCACCGCGCATGCGCAGAATGACGCTATTTCAACCCCACACCCAGCTCATCAGATGCCCCTTCACGAATGCTTCACTTTGATACCTCATACGACCCAATTGGACCAGGCAGCGTATTTGAATTCTGGGGACTACTTTTTCTCCGCGGAAGCTTTTTTCGTGACCGTATCACCGCCAGACATGACCGCATCACCGCGGAGGAATACAAGGTCAAAGGTTGCCAGACCTATAGTGGTCAACACTTGGCACCCAGCCAATGCTGATGCAATCTATAACTTTGAGCTGGTGGGGCCCCCTGTCAGATGCTTCAGGGAAATCACGAGTTACCCCTCAAGTTTAAGTGCAAAGAGGGCAATATGACCTTTTTCAGTAGACACTACTACTGACGATCCCCGTACTTCCATAACCGACAACGCCAAAGCTTAAATATGTGTACCATCTATATTATGTCGGTACACTATCCCTGCCGAACACAAATGCGTTTTTATCGGTATAGAAGTTTTCAATCGTCGTCCACAAAAGAGTATCGTCGTCAATAACCGATAGATCTTTATGGTTGACATGTAGTTATTATTCAAAAAGAGGTAAAACGAAAAGAAAAAAAAGGTTTTTCTCCTGCAAGAGATCTATGCGGTCAATAAGTTTCAATGATGCCAGAAAGACGCAGATGTTCCATTTGAAAAATATGTATCACTGGCGAGTAATCTTTAATCCAATTGATTTTCCAAGTCTTCATCCAGAGTACAACAAAAAATATTGTATCTCAGTCGGTCTCAGTCTAGCCACGCTTTGATTGTGGCTGTTCATGAATAGTAGGAAGAAAACTTTGTACCATTCACCTGTTGTAATTAGTACGATACCGATACCCTGACTAATAGCGGTTGCACAATGCAGCTGGTTTAGCAAAGATTCACTCTGATCAAGGCGATGAACATGTAACTGTGCAAGAATATTCAGAGGCGTTGTAAAACAGCATTATATGAAGCGAGTAAGAAAAATGTATGACTAATAAGTATTCTCTTAAGTTTAACAGAGCGGAATACTCCGCTGTTTATATACAACGCAGTATTTAATCAGAGGTCACAAATATTCCTCTTGCCAGAGGGGTCTACTGAAATAATATATTCCTCTCGTCGTCGTGTTCTTCTATCGTCAATCAGAATGTCATAACGATAACATGGACAGACTCATTTGCTGATCAAATTCAGAACTTCTAATAATAATCACCGATCAAATTATTTTCCCTATTCCCAACCCTGCGATGACGTACAATAATCAGGACCAAAATAATATAGTGCAAACCGAGTTTGATGCTATTGCTATGTCATTACGGATAGTTAAAAAACACAATCCACTCATTCCCATTTTTATTGCCGAGGAGATACATGGCTAAGCAATGAGAAACCAACGCTAATTTCAGTATTTCATTTGTTAGTGATTCAGCGTGATGAGTTACGAAAAGTACACGTGATATATTTTTTGTATATGCTATTCGGTAATATGTCCATCACTGTAATTGTGGGCAATAAAAAGTTCACAGATGAAGTAGAACTGCTGTTTCCATTTCACGCATAATAATGAAAGCTAACTTGTTTACTTCGGCTAATATCAAGCAGATTGCTTCGTAAATCAATGATGTAATGCAACCTGAATTGTAGAATCTGAGTGAGCAAATGTCATGTAATAAGTATCCAACAGATCGTATCTGGTTACTGTAGCATGTGGTTTCTCTATGATATAACTTGATGGCATGGCATAATAACGGCTTTCATCTAAGTTGTGAGACTCCAGTCCAAGGGATAATTGTCACTATCAGAGCAAGGAGACGCAAAGATGGATGGTCACCTCCTATACATATCTCCTACTGCGGGTATCCAGGAAGGATGTGAAATTTTGCACTGAAAAGGAACTTACAACGAATTTATTTTCAAATCACGCTTTTTTAACCCCTAATGAAACAAGAACTGCAAAATGACTTCAGTCTGCGTAAGCAATGTGTTTCTGAATATAGATAGTGTTACGAACAGTGAATCGACCAAACCAGCCGCCAGGCGAGATCGAAAGTTTTCGTCCTTCAATAATGTGCATATTGGATGATTGAAGTCATTAATTCAAGTAATATTTCAGATAATTATCAACGTCGATTGGCTAGAAACATTGTTGGAATGTTGTATCGGGCATCCTGATTAGTCGGTCTTCATCAGACGTCAGACATCAGACCTTCCTCATCCTTTACTTTCATCAGACGTCCTTGATGCTCATCCATTAACATCAGATGAGTTATTTCTTGAGCTGATCTGTCATCACAGCTCTCGAGCTAGCGTATCTGATTCCGCTTAAGTCGGTGCTAGGGGTCGTGTGGATATATCTCAATCTCCACATGAACATCTGCAATAAAAGCGCGACTGAGATACTAAGGCTACATCCGAGATTCAACCATATTCTCGTGTCTGAATATGAAGTGCCGAGGGAAGCTTTCCTGTAGTTATATGACTGCTCTTTGGTCGCAAGACGTCAATTTTTTTTTCACCTCTTGCATATCGCTCCAATTCAACGCACATAGTGATCCCCCGAATGCCAGTCCGCATTCCCCGATGAACTGTCCGTGGGAGCATGCGGGTCCTCTAAAATATCAATATCGATAAACAGTTGATTTTATATATCTCAATCCTAATCGCCTTCGCGTGTCGTGAGGTCAATGTGAGAGCACTTAAATCCTCACACGAATAAGTACATAAAGCCCCATGTTCATCATCAGTATAATGGATATATTTTCTTTTTGACTATGCAGACGTTGTCTGGAGAAACTGCTCCCAGTACCAATCTCCACTTCTTGAAGATTTACAACTTGATGCTCTGGGTACTATATCCGGATGTGTTCGCGGAACAAGTCATGCTCTCCTGTACGCAGAAACTGAATTTTTACCGTTATCCGAACGTAGGGATCGGCACAAATTACGCCTCTTTTATAAAATGATATATGGGATTACTCCCACTGATTTAAGTTCTCTTGTTCCCCTTCTAACCTGAAATATAACTGCTTATCATTTGCGAAACAGTAATAATATTGTGCTTCCTCATGCAAAACCACATTGTATTTTAACTCTTTTCTTCCCTCTGTTGTTCGCATGTGGAACAGTCTCGATGCAAATATTCGTGAATCGCCTTCATACTCTTCTTACTGCCGGAAGTTATCTCTTAAAGACAACGTTGTTCCTCCATTTTACTATGTTGGCGATTTAAAATTCCAAATTATTCATTCACGGTTGAGACTTGGCTGTAGCTCGCTTAACGCACATATGTATCTACGACATATCACTGAAAATCCTTCTTGTGCTTGCGGACATGACGACGAAAACCCGGAGCACTATCTTCTGTTTTGTTCTCTTTATACACCAATTAGAATCCAAATAATTCAATTACCAAATCATGATATCGAAAACCTTTTATTCGGAAACATATATCTTAGCAGTTAAGAAAATACAAATATCTTTATCACTGTCCATAATTTCATGGCAATCAGAACGATTTTCGGAGTGATGGCAATTCATTACTGTTTCGCAAATGATATACATGTATAACCATTTAAGCGTACTATTTATTCTAATAAGAAACCTATGTGAGCATACTTTTTTTAAGTTAGTGTATATAATTAGCAATGGGTACACTTGTCTATTGTATAGTTTGATAATTCGTAGAAATATATATATATATTATTAATACTGAGAGCATAGAATTGTATATATCAGATTATTTAACTCATGTATTTGTATATAAATGTTTTTCTTTATTTGTTTTCACATATTATTACATATTATTTCATCTTTTCGCCAAGTTAATGCACTTGCCTGTTCACCAATCCCAGTTTCCCTTTGAGGAAATAAATATATTGTTTAAACCAATGGATGTATTTTATCTTAAACGATGGAGACAAATTGGCCCTATATTTTGTTTCCGACAATCTATTCATAAAGAAGAGCCCCGCTATCGATCATTTGTTCTAATACTAAAGACCTAAAAGCACAAAGGTATCTGCCTGAAAGCACAAGGGTATCTGCCTGTGTATCTAAGTAAACGGACAACATATTTGCTATCCCAAACATCAGTTGATTTAGCCAAATCATATTGCTCCACAGGAAGATATATTTTTTGTCATTTAGAAAGTGATCGTATAACATTATTTTCATTATTTTGAGATTACACTATCTTAGTATAGCATTGTTCCATTCAACCATCATCGATTTCAACAGTACCAATGTGTTGACGCTGGTAATCGAGATCAAGGCATAGTCCCTGAACAAACAACTGCAATAGAAGTTTGGACTGATGTGCGCAACGAAGATCATTGCATTTCCAAGAGACAAATGGAGTGAACTCAAAAGCTGACATGCTCGACCAGAGAACTTGATTTCGGGGGTGTCGCGGGTTGTGTGTCTCTCTCTCAACAAAATTATTCAGCAATCTGTATCAGACTGAATTCTGTTTTAGCAATAACAAATGCGCAACATAGATCATAGATGGTGCAACATATGAACAACAGTTATTTTGATATAGGATAGATAGTCCCAGATATGACTCCAAGGCTCCACGATTTCAGTTCCAACTGGTGTCCAAGGCTGTTCTACCTTTCAAAGGCCGGATTTTGTTGGCAGCTTGTTCAAGTAGTTGTTAAAATGAATAGTCACATAAAAGCTTGACTGAGTTACACTATGCCCTGAAATACGTCTTGGATTTTTTTCGGCTTTCATATACATGTACTTGAAACAGATAAGAATTTTTTCCTGATATCTTACTGCCATCATTGAGAACTGTTGACAGGTTCTCTTTGCAAGAAATATATTTTTCTATTTATTCCAGAGTGAAATTGGTGCTAACTTTCGAACATAACGATATTCTCGGATTTATGATATTTTATATCAATAAAGTATACTTATAGAACGGGGAAATTATCTGTAACACAGAGACAAGGAATCATTACATGCCTCCCTAGACCAGGCAAACCTAGATTTCCGTTGAAAAACTTAAATGTTGTATATAAAATGGCTAAAAGTACTGAATTTTTTTTTTATTTTCGGGAAACTATGATAACCTGGGTTCAGTTATTTTATAAGGACGCAAAATCCTTTGTAGTACAAAATGGTCGCGTTTCGTCGTTTATTTTTTATTCAGGGAGAGGATGTCGTCCAGGAGACCCACTTTCACCTTAAGTGTTCTCCTCTGTGTGGAAATACTAGGAATCATGAACAGAAATAATGCAAAAATAAAAGGTGTTACCATTTTCGAATGTAACCCGTATTTCACAATATGCAGATGATACAAGCTTATTTTATGATGGATCTGAACCAGTGTCAACAAAGTTAGTAAAAATACAGAAAATAGGAGACATAGTTTGGAGTATAGAGTGGGAATTTAATTTAAAGTGTTCCTTGAATGTGCATGAAGATGCTCTTGAAGATATCAGGATTCAGCCAATAAATATGAATATAAAATTCCCATTTTTTAAGAATTGGTACACAAATGGAGTCCCGTTTGTCGGTGACATTATTAGAGAGAATGGACAGTTTTACAATTTTGTGGAGTTGAAAAAGTTATATGCAATACAGGGAGTATTAACTTGAAAGGTTTAATTTCAGCTCTACCAAATCTATGGAACGAAAACTTGAATTTGTGTATCCCGCAAACCCCAACCATCTGCCGCCCAAAACCAGTCTCTATCTTGTTGTTCGAACTTAAGGGATGTAAAAATATATACATGTATATGTTTTGGGTCAAAATGTCGAAAAAATTTGGGAAAGTAAATGGACTGTGGTTTTTGACAATCTCTTCGCTCCATAATGGTGGAAGAAGGTTTACTTTCTTCCATTTCAGACAACAGTAGACAGTAAAATACGAATTATTTAGTTTAAAGTTTCACATAGAATATTGGCCACCAGGAAATTTATGTATAAAATGAAATTAGTTGACACCGATCTATGTAGTCATTGTAATGACAAACCAGAAGATATGTTACACATGTTTGTTGTGTGTCCATATGCTGAACACTTGTGGCATGAATTAAGTATTTGGATAGAGGCAGGTTGTCGTATATCTTACAGGTTTACCAAGTTGGAAATAACACAAGGCTATTCTATGGATAATAACTTCTTTATTGCTGTGGAGCTGACGTTTCGTTGGAGATACTTCCAACTTTTTCAAAGGTATCACATTAGCTTTGAAAAAGTTGGAAGTGTCTCCAAAGAAACGTCAGCTCCACAGCAATAAAGAAGCTGTTATCCATAGAATAGCCTTGTGTTATATACGCCGACTTCTAAATGCCTATCAAAGAAAGCTAGAAATAATGTTTGGTACTCATGCAAAACCTATACCTATAAACCATATGATATTGGCTACGAAATATTATTTGTACAAGTGTAGTTTCACAGGAGAGTTGCCAAACTCTAGAACATAAGTATTTCGAATATAATAATATAATGACAATAATATTGTAATATAATGTATAATGTAACCCTTGCAGGCTCGTGGCTCATACACGATGAAAGAAGAAAACTGTGAAAAAGATATACAAAGCGGGACTAATCAGACTAATGTAACATCAGAGTATTATACTTTCAGTAGGTTATTCCACTTCCGCACAAAACGATGAAATAGCAATATACATAAACAGATACTTGGCTTTATATCTTTCAATTGTAATCGCCTCGCCGTGTCTGGGCATCAGGCGAGTGAATGAGGAAAAATGATTTAACGTCGCTTTCAACTATATTTCAGTCATATCGCGACGTTGGGTCCTATTCCTTTTCACACCCGGGAACCACACGGGTGGGGTTCTATTCCTTTTCACACCCGGGAACCCCACGGATGCCTCAGTCGCCTCTTACGACAAGCTGTCTGAGGAGCTGAGGCCTATTCTTACCAAGACCTGCGGTGTGCACAACGACATCCCAGGTCAATCCCCGGAAGCCCCACGAGGTCATACAATTTCAGTCATATCATGGTGCCTACATGTGCCAGGACATGTCTAGGCATCTACGCGAGAGGACTTAAACCCCCATATGAATGTGTACATACCGCCTGAGATCGATGCATACTCATCATGTTAGTCATGAATAGAACGGATGTATTTTATCTTAAAGGATGGGGTCAATTTGGCCTCATATGTTGTTTCCCACGCTGTATTCAGTATCATGTAAGACAGAAATAAAAACAATAAGTCAACAACAACGAAGGATCTGGATAATAACGGCCGAGTCGAGAATTCAAGAAGCATAACTATTGCCATCCTGAGTATAAAATACCATAAAGAGACGGCCCAAAAAGATGTTACATAACGCATTCATCAATGTACACATGGGAATGGAAGGCAACCCATCAGACGTGAATTACAATTTCAGTTCATTTATTAATATCAAGTAGATACTGATGATGTCAACAGATAATACTTTGTCTCGGATTTCGGAAACACATCAATTCCTGACGTCTGCAATGGCGAAAACAGGTTCATCAGTTGGCCTAGATCGGCTCTTAAATACGGCAAAAGCATCCCTTCTCTTTCAATCGATAGACAGTTAAGCAAAGAGACTAGACATTTTGTTTGCTGTTCATTTATGGCCACGGATATTGGACAGTAGAGATGTGTTAGTACCGCAATGTGATCATAGTATCACTTCCAAATGTTAAATTAACACAAATGGAATTTTGAATAGATCTTCACCGTATCATCACCCACTCCAAATAAAAAAAAACGAGAAAGATGATTTCAGAACTATACATAGATTCAATTACGACTGTCAAAATGGTTCTGTCAAACTCGCCATTAATATCCGGTGCTATGCTCAACGCGAGAACAGACGCCAATGTTTGTACACGGGTACCAATATCCTTAGCGGATAGAAATTCAATGCAATGACTCGGTTACACATTATTGAGAGAACAAAAAAGAGCCTTTCTTTTCCTCAACCCGTGGCTTCAGTTGATTTGATACTGGGTGGTATAATTTCACTTTGCCCTTTCTATTAACCTAAGAGAATATATTGAACTGGTGGTAGGTGACATATTTGTTCACATATGTACTATATTTTCCCAGCATTCCACGAAAGTGTCATTGTGCTTAGAATAATGTATAGTTTGGCAAATATTAGATGAAAATATGTCAGCTATCACAATTTCACAATAGTCTCCTGGGTTAATAGAGCAAAGTGAAACTGTACCATGCAATAGCTGATCAGCCGGAGTTACGGGTTGCTGACAAGGTTTCTTTGTTCTCTTAATAATGTGCAACTGAGCCATTCTGATAACTGTTCCCAATACGAACTATCGGTTGTTAGTACTACTGTGAAAACTGAAAAGTTCCTTGTATCCTTGTTTTCAAAGTTGAACATCCATTGTGTTCTGCATGTCTGCGGTAACGGACAACTTACCTATAATATGTCATCGCCATCGATCTCCAATACCAGTTTCGATTAAATACTTGTTGTTGTTCTTAGGTCAGTCGTTATTGTTACGTAATGCAACGTATTTAATGAATTCACATTGTGCGCAATTTTTGTCGGAAGATTTATTCACTGACCGACCATGTTTCATGAGAATTCGAAGGCGAGGCTCACTACTCTCGAAGCAGTTTCCATTTAATTTGGAGTGACTTTGTCATATTTTCATTAATTCCAAATGATTGAAATAATAGTCTTTGAAAGTGATTGTTCATATTGTGTATAGTTTATGTTTAGCTAACTTGCGATTTGCCAAGCATGATGGTAAGCTCTCCCAAAGATTCCAAACTTCGTTGGGGTTTTTGACACCGATAGGGGGGGGGGGCTGAAGGTATAAATATTCATTAGCAACGAAGTTTCTTCACTTGACAACATCCGAGTTAACTGCACAGTTGATTGATACAATTATCCTGTGAGCACAGCAGACGATATTAAAAGACACTCCTTCAAGTTCAGATAATTGATAAAGGGACCAGTACAGCAAGAATATGCTGATAGTCCCCCAGGGTCTATATCCTTGCACACCCCTGAATTTATTCCTGGACCCCTAGATAAACCCCCTAGATAAATTTCTGGATGAACATAATAAACAGCAAGAGCGCAGATTCAGTAGTCAATGGGATAAACTCAAGCTATCTATTCCACAGTTAATAATATCAAAGATTGACTGCACCCAAGATAGATTACTTGACTCAAGATTTATTCCTGGACCCAAGATCAATTTTTGGGACCCCTAGACAAATTTCTGGATGAACAAAATATACAGCAAGGGAGCACATTCAGTAGGCAATAGGCTAGAATGTAACTCATGCTATATATTTCACAGTCGTACGTCTTCAGTTCAGATATTCATGCTGTTATTTTTGACAGGTACGGTTGCCAATGCCAGATGATTATAGGAAAAAAACATACACGAATATAGATAGAATACATGTCGGATGTGTATAATATTACACAACAAATCAACTATAACACGGGTTCAACTTCAACGCAAATAAGAAAAGAATCAACACGTAGAGTCAACCCACACAGCCTCACAAGTAAACAAACAGACGAATCAATGGACAACTCTTCCAGAAATGAAACACGGGGAATAAAACAGGACAAGACATCCAGGCAACAAGATTATCTCCCCTTCTATCACAGATCAAAGATATACCAGATAGCCCTACTATGATATAAGGAGAAAACTCAGAACGTAACCAGATACAGTCGATCGAATACGATCGAGGAGGCATCCCTTTCGTATGTAGTAAACGAAACATTCATTATTTTCCTACGAAGTAGGCTCTCATTTGCAAATTGTCCGGAATGAGTGAGTCCGCGACTGAGTCAGTCAGTCAGTCCATCCGAATCCTTTCGTCGGCAAAATAAGAAGAACCGTTGACATTAGAACCTTGATTTTTGGCATGAACGTGCATTAGGGGACTGCTACCAGCAAGTTCTGCTACCAGCTGATGGAATTCTGATGAAAATTTGATTTATAATTAAGTTTTTTATTATTTATTGATGGCTCAGCGAGTGCGCGGTCATACCCATCGGGAACCCTTGGTTGTATGTTTCATTGTGACTTTTGAAGGTTGCCTGATACCAGGAAGCCTGGTCCATTCGAGATTCAGACCATCTGAAAATGGTTACCCTTGGATGGAATCCCCCAATCCCCATATATTCTGAGAGCTTACCTGATGCTACACTTAGTCAACCTATGCACTACCCTGAGGAGGATTTCCCCATCCCTGGGACAGACCTATACTTAGGTGACCTATAAACCTCGAAATTGGCAAAAACATGTCTAAGGTCAAGTACACACTTAAATCATATCAACCCCTACTTCGTAGGCCCTGTGACGTTAATCACACTGCTCATGTGTGAAGAGAGTAAAAACGTAAAACAACATTAACGTGGTCCCCAGGTGGCGCTATCTCTTGGCGAATCGGCACAAAATAACCCAAAAAGATACCTTGATGGAAGGTACCCACATACCAAATTTGAAAGAATCCGTTCAGGTCCAACACTTACTGTCCGGAAATCCAATTTTTACCTCGGCCCAAAGGTGGCACCAAGTATCGGCAGATAGGCATAAAAAATAATCCCAACCGACATATTGAGGCAAGATCCAACCTTGACACTGGAAATACAAAATGTTAACTTGACCTAAAGGTGGCGCCACCTATGAGCAGACCGACATGAAAAACAATCCCAAGCGAAACCTTCAGGCAAGGTACCAAACCATATACCAAACTTGAAAAGAATCCATTCAAGTTTTAAAAAGTTTTTGTCCGGAAACAAAATTTTAACTTTGTCCCAGGTGATGCCACCTATATGTGGATCTGCAGGAAAAACAATGTCAAGCGCGATATTGAAGCGAGGTACCTACACACCAAATTCGGAATGAATCGGTCCAGGTTTTCAAAAGTTATTGTCTGGAAACACTTCTAGCTTAGCTTTCAGGTGGCGCCACCTATACACGAATCAACACAAAAAACAACCTCAAGCCAGATGTTGAGGTAAGGTACCCACATACCAAATTTGGGGAGATTCTTTAAAGTTAAGGTTTTTACCTGTATATGGTGAGATTCTGCTGGTGGACATTTCGTCCCCGCGGTCCACCCCCTGTACAGACCTTTTGGTCTTTGATATATGTTGGCATTGTAGGAAGTTGATCCTGGGTCGACATCGAGCCTTACAGACTAGTCTTTTGTGTTAAATGCCGTCATCTTCATCTGGCGACGATACAGCTCACCAATCCCCAGTGTACTAGTTGTCACAGCGACACAGCTCACCAATTACCACTACACGAGTTGTCAGAGCATTTCCATCATAGCTCTCTAGATTTGTATCTAATACCGCTTATGCCGGTGCTAGGGGCCGTGTGGTCATGTCATCCAAGTTGCCACATGAACAGGTACAATAAAAGCGTATCTGAGATACAACACATATCACGAATCGTTAGATTCTTGGTATATGCTTTAAAGTAGTTTAACCAGAAGATTATACTGTGAAGTCATGTGCTAACTTGTATCTCTGATCACAAAGCGGTATCTGTGAAACTTAAAACCGGTCTTTGGGGCTCTAGGCCATCATATTTACCCTCATCAGCCTCTGCAAGTCATCCATTACCCCCAAAATATATTTCGGATTCTGACACAAGCACACAATTTATCAAAAGCTTGTTGCTGTTACCTATTTCTGATACAATCAATAAATTATATCAACCGGAAACTGATCTGGATATGTACACATCAATGGTTAATGACCTACTCCTAAAAGCAGCGGATGATAGTATGGAGAAGATCAATAAAACCAGTACATGTAAACCGAAACATCTTAATAAACCCTGGTATGACAATGATTGTAAAGTATTGCATAAAGAGCTAATAAGTCTCAACAATGCCTATAGCCGAAATGATACAAACCCCAGTATCAAATCCAAATTTTTCAAGAAACACAGAGAATATCGAACAAAAACAAGGACGTGTAGATCATCATATCGTCAGAGCTTGCTGAAGAAGTTGAATGCCTCTTCGTACAAAGACTCATCTTCCTGCTGGAATACTTTAAAAAAAACTTAAACAAGATATAATAATAAATCTGATAAAGTGGATATTAACACATGGTTTGAACATTACAAAACCTTACATAGTCCTCATACTGCGCATATCCAGCAGGAGAGAAAATCGGAGGTGGAAGTAGAGTTGTCAAATTGGGAAAGCCAACCCACACACTCCCCATCGCTAAACACCCCTATTAACGAGAAGGAAATCATAGAAGCTGTTAAAACAAGCACACAATTTATCAAAAGCTTGTTGCTTTTTGGAAATCCTGCGGACTTGACTCCATAAGTAATGAGATGACCCAAACTGCATTCCCATATATCAAGGACATCTTGCTATTGCTCTTCAACAAAGTGCTAGCTTTAGGGCAATTCCCAAAATCTTGGGCAACTGGTCTGATAGTTCCAATCCACGAAAGTGATAACACCATCGATGCCAATAATTATCGTGGTATAACTTTGAATAGCTGTATGGGGAAAATATTCTGCTCTGTACTTAATACTAGAATTACTTATTTTGCAGCAGAATATGGACTTATCTCAAAGTCTCAGTTAGGTTTTAAAAAGGGCTGTTAGCCCGGGAGCTGTTGCGGGATAAGGGGGTTAAATTTCGGTCCCGTTTACACCTCGAGCTGACCAATGTTTGACCTTACAGTGTTGAAGGGTATGGTATGGGGGTGTGCTCAAGGGTGGCAGTAGAATAATTCGGGTGGGCATAAGACTGCTACAGGAATCTGCGCTATGCAGAGTGCTCATAAAATTATAGGAGATAGGGTAAGCAGAAGACGCCTGTACTTGATCGTTGGTTTCAAGGTTTATTATGTTATGTACCAAACGAAAGCCAATACAACAAACAAACTGATAAATGATGGGGTATTAAGAAATACGGAATGCTGACGTACGTAATGTAATATCCGTCTTATCAGTTTTATTATCCGGTAATGTGGTGACGCATAGCTCACTCAATTACCGCAAATTGGAAAAGAGATACTCGTTGATTCCTTTTTAGATTAAAATTAAACAGATGTTAATTGCTGAACATTTTAACCATGGAACTCACTCAAAATCAAAGTATGATACCCATAACTCTTTTCACAGTTGAGACTCCCTCAGCCTGAGGTGGGTGGGGCCTAATCACGACTAACTTGCAAATGTCTTATTACATGGTTAACTTGCAAATATTTTCTTGTACGGCTAAATTATGTTTCTTTAATATATATTAATTTATTATATAATTTCCTTGCAGTGTGATTCTGAAGTAAAAAGGCAGAATTGAGTAGAATATAGAAACAGGCTATACACAGCCAGCCAGAAAAAAAGGTGATACTTATCACCCTAAAATGGTGATGACAGCATCACCCAAAAAAGATGTTGAGTTAGAGCCATTACCCTTTTCCACCATCACCTTAAAAGGGTGATCACCTTAAAATGGTCTTTCATTTGATGGAAACTTTGCTTGAGGGTTTACGATCACTTTAAATGGTACAAGAATTGTTACGCAAGCTTCACATCTGCAATATGTAACTGCAAAAAGGGATGTCGAGGTCGATGCAGTTGCAGATTAGCTAATTTATCATGCACGCCAGCATGCGGCTGCGACATTGCATAAATCACCATATGAAGCTAGATTCATAGCTGGTTCTAGAAGCTGCACCACCAAGCTTCTTTCAGCCCTGTTGACGAAGGCCCTTCAGGAGGTAAAAGCATTTTAGGAAAGGTATTGCGCCACTATTTCTAAACACTCTAAAGGCGTTCAATGTATGTGGATATTTAAAAACTCAAAATGTCTTATGGAAGAACTTGATGCTGAAGGTCACATACCGTACAGACATGTATCCACATGGGATTTCTCGACTCTCTATACTACAATCCCTGATCAGGAACTTATTGCCCGTCTAAGTTCATTAATAGTATCTTTGTTCAAGAATATTAATGTCGGAAGCCATAAAGCATTCTTTAGCTCTACTACATACAAGAGATATCATTCATGGGATGTTTCTTTGTTTATAGATTTGCTTTAATTTCTCATTAAAAATATCTATGTGAAATTTAGCAACACAATATATCAGCAGCATGTACGTATTCCAATGGGTACTAATTGTGCACCCCTGTTGGCTGACCTGTATCTGTCCTCTTATGAATATGCAGGCGCTTTCAAAAACCGATCCATTCAAAGCCCGTTCCTTCTCATTCACCAAAAGCTATATAGACGATCTTCTCGCTGTGGATAATCGCTATATCAATGAGGCAGTGAAGGATATATATCCACCTTCACTGGATTTGAAGGAAACTACAGATAGCCCTACAGGCACATCATATTTAGATCTATATCTCTATAAAAAGTGGGCATGTTCTCTCGTAGACTTTATGACGAAAGAGATGATTACAATTTCGACATCGTAAACTATCCCTTTCTGGACAGTACTATTCCAGTGGGACCTGCATATGGCGTATACATATCTCGCCTAGTAGCATTTGCTAGATCCTGTATTAAATGTGACGAGTTTAGTCAGCGTCACAAAACAAAACATTGCGCCTCTACTCAAAGTTTCTCAAATTTGGCGATACACATCGCATGCTGATAGCAAAATACGAGCGTAGCATGCAAAATCTATGGCGTTACGTTGTATTACGTTGTATTGCGTTACGTTGTATTGCGTTACGTTGTTCTGCTTAACCCGGGGCTAGGGGCCGTATGATCCCATGTACTTCAAGATTCTTATGGTGCTCATATGAACAGCCACAATCAAAGCGTGACTGAGATACTTCATTCTCTAGATGAGGACTTTAAAACGATTATTATGGATTAAGAATACTGATCAGCGATACGGATTTTATATTTTTGGAACATCATGATGTCTTGTCGGCATCATTGAAAACTGTTGACCGCTTCTCTCTTGCTAATACTGTTATATGGAATATGGAATAGGTATTTGGATTATGGACGCGGATATTCTTTAATGGACGACGGCTGAATTATGAATGACGGACTAGACGCTTGTAACTGAACACTGTAATAATTTGCTGCTGCAAAGCGATGCCAGCAACGAGAGTGAGGACGATGTTGACTACAATAATGCAGAGTAATCTAATTACAATTCAGTATCGTCAGATCACTTGAAGCACGGGATAAAACCTATGCCTATTAACTCGGACGTAATGTCATTGTCTTGGCAGCGTTTGTTTGGGTGTATTAAATCTGAAGCGTGCAATGTACACATTCGCGTTGTAAAACGCCATAGCAAATATGAAATATGGAAGTATATGGTATATATCCTTGAATTGTTCGATCTTTCTTGTTCAGGAACAGAAACTACATAAGGAAATATAGTTCATTCGTGCTGAGTTATGATCTATCGGGTCAGAACTATAACAAAATAGCTTCAGACAAGATGTCTTAATGCTCATATGTGTCGATTGTGACAAAAGGTTGAAACGAGATCTGGTGAATGTAAAAAAGATGTATGCAGAGTCCGGTAGAATGTGAATATTATGTCGTACAAAGCAGCGATACTATGGTATTAGGTGCTACTGTGCGTCGCATGTAAGGAAATGTTGAAAACGAGGTCTGGTGATGTTCAAATAATCGATGTACATTCGGCTAGAATGTGAAGATTGTGTTGTACAAAGAAGCGATAATGTGGTATTAGGTGACGTCATAGGCGACGTCATGGGTTTCAAATGCATGTTGAACGATTGACTCCTAGTGAAAGATCGGGCATCTAGCCAGTAGTTGATTTATATCACATTTTCGCTATCATTCTCTTTCTCTATTGCTTAAATTCGCAGTTTTCATTCTATAATCGTCTGATAAACGTGACGTTTTTGGCGTTATGGAAACGTCATTGGCCCAGACACAGAAATTAACATATGTACTAATAGCTTAAAGAAGCAGCTTCCAGGTGATATGAATACTGTCCATATTATCTTCGGTTCTGTAACAAATAAACAAGAAAATGTTGCCCTACCCTCAAGTTCATATTTAGCTTTTTCTTATTCAGGATACGTAATTTAAGAATGTTAGTATTACCTTATGCCCACGCGCATCACTCTACTGCCACCCCTGGATTAACCCTTATACCCTACAATTTGTTGCCACAGTGTCAAAATTTGGTCAGCTGAAAGTTTAAACGGGACCAAAATTTCGCTGCATGGGCTCCCGGGCTATGTAGCACCACAGACCATATATTTGTAATGAAAACCTTAATAGATAAATACACTGGTAAGAAAAATAAGCTTCATGCTTGCTTCATTGATTTCAGCAAAGCTTTTGTCTGGCATGATGCCCTCTTCTTAAAACTTCAGAAAGCTGGGATAACCGGTAACATATATAATGTTATAAAAAACATGTATTGTCACAGGCAGTCTAGGGTTAAATCTGCAGCATGTTTGAGTGATAGCTTCCCTATCACCAGAGGTGTTCATCAGGGTAATGTGTTAAGTCCGATACTTTTTAACATCTATATCAATGATCTGCTGGACGGCCTAAATGGTTGCAAGTCCCCCACCTTATGGGGCGAGTCTGTGCATTGCCTCGCATATGCTGATGACATTGTTCTGTTATCTCTGGATAGGGTAGACCTACAACCGAAACTTGATCACCTCGGTCTGTATATTAATAAGTGGGACCTATCTGTTAATATTAAAAAGACAAAAATTGTTATTTTGGTTCTAACAAACCAGCTGGTTATAATTTCCATATTAATGGTAACCCAGTCGAGAGTGTTAATAAATACAAGTATCTTGGAATAATCTTACATAATAATGGCTACTTCAATCAAGCAATTAGCAACCTATCTTGTGCAGCCAAAAAAGCCATGTTCTCACTGAGGAATGCTGTGAACCCAAACGAATTGAATATCAAATTAGCATGTAACTTATTTGACTGTATTATACAACCCATTCTGTTATATGGGGCAGAAGTTTGGCTTGGTTATGTTAACAATGAAGTATGTCGGTTGAATCAACCCTATTGAAGGATAACGATGTGGAAAGGGTCCATATTAAGTTACAACACATATAAGGGAAGTGGGAAGAGGTGCCGACATACTGACTGCGTCACATGACTTCACAGCGGTCAACATGGCGGTTCTTGGTGAGCTCGGGAGAGCCACAGTTAAGTTGGCTGCTATTGTTAACTGTATTAATTTCTATCTACATATTGTAGCATCTAGCCCAACTTCATTGCTATATAAAGCCTATCTAGAACAAGTTGAGGAAGAAAGAGTGACTAGTAATTGGGTGAGTTTTATTACAATCAAGGTTGTACCTACCCTAAATCTACATTAAAATTTATCAAAAAGAGAATCTTTGACATTTTTGTGTCCAGTTGGAGAGAGAAAATTACTAAATCTAGTAAATTAGAGACCTACTGCAGTTTCAAATACGAACTGCAGACTGAAAATTGCATCTTCTCAATTCCCAATAGGCATCACTGAGTATCATTGACACAGTTTCGGATAAGTGCGCATAAACTGCAAATCGAAAGGGGGCGATATCAAACAGACATCACCAGAGATCAAAGACTCTGTACTTTTTGCCAAGTGCTCGAAGATGAGCAACATTTTCTTTTGGAATGTAAAAGTTTCAAAACTGAGAGAGATATCTTGTTCAACACCATACAACCTCTTATGCCCAGTGATACATACACTCAGTTATCAAATGCCCATTTACTTACTATGTTAATGACCTCGAAATCCCAGCCAATAGTAAATGCCGTGGCAAAATTTGTCCATGTATGTTCGATAAAGCTTTAGCAACGCATTGCCGACTCACCATTATTCTTACCCATATCACTGGGTCTCCCCTGTCAATGAAGTTGTTGACTTCCAAGCCCCACAACCCTGTTATGTTCTGTATGTATATGTATACACCATGTTTGTTTGTTTCTTGTAATTGTTAGTCTACGGGCACAATAGTGCAATAAAGTATCATATGTAATCCTATGTAACCCTATGTATCAGTGAATAGTTTTTTGATCGTATTGTTTTTACCTCCGTCGATCAGACGGAGGTCTAGGAATGCAACGTAAAATCTCCCGCCAAATAATTGTCATATGGGGAACCCACGACTCATGTGATTTCCAATAGGGTGTGTCATGGTTCCCGACGAAATTGTGAAGCAATGATTTTGGACACAATTGAAATGAAAGCTCGTGTGGAACATGGGAGAAGAGCATTTCCCCAGACAATTTTGTAACACATAATTTGGTACTCACAGGGCTTTAGATATCCCCTATTTGGGCACACCCCCTATTAGGGGTGGCAATTGTTTTTAGGATGGGACAGAGTGGGGGGCAGATACCCCTGGAGGATGAGCAATCAGGAATCATCCCTGGTAGAAGGGATTTTTCACCAATGGTTGAAACCCAGTGTGAGGCAATACCAACTTTATTTTGCGTTTCATGGGCCCACCGACATTAAAAAATCGAATAAAATTAAAATTTCAAATTGCCACTTTAATATCTCCTACGAAAGTTTGAACATAAAGATTTTAACCCCTTTTTTATTCCAGACTGTATGAATTAGGCTGTTGTATTCTATCTGAAACAATGCCAGCAAATAAAAATACCAAACAACAAAAATAGATACCTTTCACTATAATTTTTCACTGTAAGTCTACGAATTGTTGTTGTTGTAAAATGCTGCTAATACTACTTAGGCAATAACGAGATTCAATGTAAATCGGGAACCTTCACTGGCTGTGTGATCTATCACTCTGTCTTGGTACTCATATGTCGACAGTGATGCAGTATGTCAGAGCTAGGAAATGAAGGCTATTTCAACAGCTCAGCTGATACAGCATGGTTTAAGTTACTGTTGAAGCATGAGACTGTTGAAACACATGCAAAATTCGCTAAAAAATTGTTCTGGAAGAAAAACCACAGCCACAACAAAATGATGACAATGTTACATTTGAGGTGTATGTTAACAGTTAAGATGTGACTTAACTTACAGTTTTTGACCTTGAGAAAATAGGTCAATGTCAGTCATATTCATAGACTTCAGGTCCATCATCAGTTGCATATGTTCAATTTAGAATGCCTAGCTATATTTCATGTTATATCATAATATACAGTATATAACCTGAGAAAATAGATTCAGTCAACTGGGATAGGCTTCTAGTCAGTCACCAATTGCACAAGTATTATGAATTTGGAGAGCCTATTTTCACTCATTTAAAAATTATTGCTGATGCTAAATTTGACCTCGATAAAACAGGTGAAGGTCAGTCAATTTCATTAGGCTTCTGATCCATCACCAGCTGCATATGTGGTATGACAAGAAAGATGGGCAAACAGAGAGACAGACAGACAGATGACACGGGAAATTCAGTTCCTTTTGGGGCATCATTACATATCATCTTCAAAGTCTAAATATTCTGTCAAAATGCACAAGAACACACCATTTTACTTCAATTGTAGAGAAGAAAAGCAACTCCGAGTAGGAATCACAATTTATTCTGTATATTTTGTTATTAGTTATATCATCTTCAGCAGTGAACAAAGTTACAAACAGCTCCATACGCACAGTATATATACAAGGCATAATGTGATCTTAGCCAACACGCATTTATGAATAGGTAAGCCAGTAAATTATATCAGGTTGGACAGATATTAAAATGCCGTCATTTTCAGAAATTGTTAAATGTTAAGCGATAACATGACAGTGATCTACAAATGGTGTGATTCAGGTGTATATGTGTTACCATGATTCAGTCATAATATTGTCTGTAATATATTTATGTCGACAAGGAATACACATAATTATTTGATAATATTATTAACTGTATGTTGTTTATGACTAATATGAACTTTTTATTCGCTGGAATCTAGCCATTTGTTCCTTATGGGCAATATTCTCATCGGCCATCACCATTCAATATGAATGTGATACATGTACAAGTCCATGGTCATTGATACAGTATGGTGAAGGTGACCTGTAACACCAGTATACAAAATTATACCGAGCGCATTGAATCCTCACCACATGATGCTAAGGCAGATCAGAACGGAGTGTCGGTAAAATCAGGTGTGTTTTGTAGAGGATTCTCTCAATGATGATGCTATACTGTATACATACAAAATATGAAGTGTTGATGTGTCTGGCCTATAGCACAAAATCACAAGCAAATTGGTACAACTAGGCACACAGGGTCTCATTTCTGCCGCTAACGTGTTGATTTGGGTGGCGGCATCCTCTCAGGGGGAGGTGGGGTTGGGAAGGGACCTAATGTCTCAAGCAGTATTCAAGGTTTTCTATCAATATACTCTATTCCATACCCCAATATTTCAAGCCCGTGAAATCAGACAAAACTTATGTGCGGGGAATGTGACTTCCACATCCCTGGCTGGACATGCTAGTGGAGAACCCTCAATCCCAGGTTAATTACCATTGGTGGAGTTAACGTCCAACAAATGCAAAATTGAGCTTGGCATCCGGCCCTATGTTATTCAGCGATGTATTCCCCTACGGACCCTGTTGCCTCGACGGAGGTCTTTGCGCTCATCCAGCGCTTGTTATGTATTGCTTGTACTTTTTATATGTCCTGTGTGTATTGTTTTTTTCATGTATTGCTTGTACTTTTTATATGTCCTGTATGTACGCTATTATGTGGTGCCTTTAGCCTTCGGGCAAAAACGAGCAATAAACTATCTATGTATCTATCTATCTATCTGTGACTCTGTCAGTATGTCGGCACCTCTTCCCACTTCCCTTATATGCGTTGTAATTTCAAAAGTTACTGTCCGGAAATGCAACGGTGGCGCCAACTATGGACGGATTTGCACGAAAAAACAATTCCAAGCAAGATCTATAGGCAAGGGACCCACTTACCAAATTCAAAAGCATGGGTCTGTGCCTGATAAATCGAGACCTTTTGGGGTTGCAATTTATTGAGGGGTGACAGAATTATACCAATATTGCAGACTACACACAAATTTCAACTTTCTGCCAAGCTATATTGGATATATACGCTCAAACATAATATATGATAGTCGGCCGAGGGCTAGTTTGGGAGACAGACGCTGGGACTCGGCGCCTTGGGGGTGGGGACATGCTCTCCTGGAGGGTAGTGATAGATGTGCTGACATGAAGGCTATAGAAAGCTCCCTGTACATGAAACAACCACACTGACAACTGCATGCCATCATCTTTCAATCTGAAGAACCACAAGGTTGAATTCAATTCAGGAAATTGATCATATGCACAATGTGCACCCAAACTTTAGGAACTCAGTTGCAACTAGATACAGTCGAGCGAATACGATCGAGAAGCTATCCCTTTTGCATCTTTGGTAATGGAAACATTCATTATTGTGAAGAGAGTAAAAACGTAAAACTTAGGAAAAACAACATTAACATGACAAATTTGAAAGAATTCGTTCAGATCCAACAATTACTGTCCGGAAATGCAATTTTACCTCGGCCCACAGGTGGCGCCACGTATAGGCAAATAGGCATAACAAATGATCCCAACCGAGATCTTGAGGCAAGATCCCTTGATATTGGAAGTATAAAATGTTAACTTGGGCTACAGGTGGTGCCACCTATGAGCAGATCGACAAGAAAAACAATCCCAAGTGAAACACTCAGGTAAGGTACAGGTACAATAAAAGCGTACCTGAGATACAACACATATCACGAATCGTTAGATTCTTGGTACGTTTAACCGGAAGACTATACTGTAAAGTCATGTGGCTCTGTCAGTATGTCGGCACCTCTTCCCAATTCCCTTATATGTGTTGTAATTTAGGTGGCGTCACCTATACGTGGATTGGCATGAAGAACAATGCCAAGCGAGATATTGAAGCGAGGTACTTACGCACCAAATTTGGAATGAATCCGACCAGGTTTTCAAACTTATTGTCTGGAAACAATTTTAACTTAGCTTTCAGGTGGCACCACCTATACATGAATCAACACGGAATAAAATCTCGAACCAGATCTCGAGTCAAGTTACCCACACCAAATATGGAAAGAATCCTCAAGGTTTTCAAATGTTATTGTCTGGAAATGCAATTTTAACTTGGCCCCTATGTGGCGCCACCTAGAGGCAGATTGGCACGAAAAACAATTCCAAGCAGGATCTATAGGCAAGGGACCCACTAAACAAATACAAAAACATGGGTCAGTGCCTGATACATCGAAACCTTTGGGGGATACAATTCATTGAAGGGTGGCAGAATTATTCCAATATTGCAGACTACACACACACTTCAACTTTCTGCCAAGATATATTGGATATATGCTCAAACACAATATATGAGGGTCGGGTGAGAGCTAGTTTGGGAGATAGAGGGTGGGGCTCGTCGCCCTGGGGGACTTGCTCATCTCGAGGGTAGCGGTAGGTGTTCTGACATAAATGCCATAGAAATAACCACACTGACAACTGCATCATGTGCATGCCATCATCTGTCAGGCTGAAGAACCACAAGGTTGAAGTTAATTCCGGAAATTGATCATATGGACAGTGTGACTCAAACATTAGGAACTCAGTTGTAGTTAATATAGTAAGTTACATGTTGATACAAATGTTTCGTGCAAAATCTTCAGGGTAAATCTTATGATGTGGAATGCAAAATTGAAGGAAATGTGGTCCTTCATTTAAGACGACACGAAATTCAAAACTATAAGTGGTTCAGTACTGCAGGGATTCCCCGCCAGTTATTTCATATTATACTTCTGAAATAAAACATGGCTCCTGCAAAGGCTTTGGGGTAAATCATGTGATGTGAAATAGAATGATTTGATAGCAAAATTGAAGGAAATGTTGTCCTTCATTTAAGGCGACACGAAATTTACAACTAACAGGGGTTCAGTACTGCGGGGATATACCCCCGCCAGTTAATTTTTATTATAATTCTGAAATAAAATATTGTCCCTGCAAAAGCTTTAGCGTAAATTATATGATGTGGAATAGAAGGACTTGACAGCAAAATTGAAGGAAATGGTGTCCTTCATTAAAGTCGAAATGAAATTCAAAACTAACAGGGGTTCTGCACGCCTATTTCATATTGTACTTCTGAAATAATGTCCTCAACCTATTAGTAATTACTACAAAGGAATATATTGTAGGTGATTCTGCATGTGTGTGTGTATAAACAATGTACACTGCATCTCCCGAGGGTAGTGCATGGGTTGAATAGGAGTAGCATCATATAATTTCCCGGAATACAAGAGAATTTAGGGGAAGGTAGGGAGCGGGTGGGCCTTACTTCTGGAGACATAGCGCGGGGCTGAGAAGCTGTGGACAGTAACAATTTTCTAAGTCCAAAACAACTTTCTTGCACAAGGGCAGGTACAAGAATAGGGACACGGTCGTAAACAGATATCATTTAGATTCCCATATTAAGCTTTCCGCAGTTAAAGCAATGGGCTTGATAAAATCTGTTAAATTTCTCAGGGAATTATTGTCCGGAAATTAAATTTTGACTTTGCTTCCTGGTGTCGCCACCTATAGTTGGATCAGCACAAGAAAATATCGCATGGTCATGTTACCTGTACCTCCTACCTAGATTTGGATCTAAGATGTTCTTGAATTAATGTATCTATTACAACACATATAAGGGAAGTGGGAAGAGGTGCCGACATACTGACAGTCACATGACCTCACAGTATAGTCTTCCGGTTAACCTATTCTATAGCACATACAAAGAATCTAACGATTCTTGATATGTATTGTATCTCAGGTACGCTTTTGTTGTACCTGTTCATGTTGCAACTTGGATGATATGACCATACGGCCCCTAGCACCGGCATAAGCGGTATTAGACACAAATCCAGAGAGCCATGATGGAAATGCTCTGACAACTCGCATATTGGCAATCGACGAGCTGTTTCGCTGTGACAACTCGCACACTGAAGACTGGTGAGCTGTATCTATGACAGTGGCTTTAAAATCTGCAAGGCAACTGTCTCTGTTTAATTCATTTGTGGGAGAAATGTATATACATGTACATGTTCCAGGGCCTAAAATCACCATACTGTACACAATTGAATTACAACACATATAAGGGAAGTGGGAAGAAGTGCCGACATACTGACAGAGCCACATGACTTCACAGTATAGTCTTCCGGTTAACCTATTCTAAAGCACATACCAATGGCATGGCGGTACACCAGGAACTTAATGTACTTTAGATGCAAATGGGTTCAGAATATTCGGAAAGCATTCGGAAGCTATCGGAAAAGGTTGGGCAAAAGGGAAATTTGCATATAACGAGATTTGTCGATAAAAACTCAGTTTCGGACAGCGATGAAAAACAATAGGTGTCTTCCTCTAGGCAAGACCAATGTCCGCCACAAATTTGAAGTTGATTGAGAAAGGCATTCAAAAGTTATCCGACGAAAACGAAATGTGAGCGGAATCGAAAGAAGCAGAAGAAAATGACAAACACATAAGGCATCTCCAGGGATGCCTAATAAAGAAACCAGTGGGGAATCTAACCAAACATCCCTTGAAGTAAAGGACATTAAGGGAAATATCACCCAAAAAAGAAATTCTGGAGGAGCTTTTCAATATTTATATGAAATTAGGGTATATATCAAAATCTATATACATTATTGCAATGTACGTGTATTAGGAGAACACAGGATTAAAATTGAACAAAATGTTATCCAATTCAAGAAACAGTATTAACCATTTATTCAACATTAGAGGATTATGTACAATGTAGAGTTTCGGTTATTAACAGGATTTCTACATGGTATCAGAACTGACTATTGGCGACTGGTATAAGATAATTCTGTTTACATCGTTTCAATTTCCAGCATTATTGGAAGAAAACCTCAGACGAACTGTCCTCCAGATACTTTTGACTAATTTAACGAGCTCGAATTGTAATGTTTGCCCAACTTGCGAATGATGCCGATGTTGTATAATGTATCTTGTGGCATGACGGTCCATGGGTAGGCATTACCGAGGTACTGCGTATGTATTGGATGCTTTTCCGCGCCAATAATCCGAAGACTATTTTTGTATGACTCTATATTATTAGCACCAAATTCCAAACCAATCATGAACACAATTTTAAAAGTAGCCAGGCCAGTTTCTCGCGAGAAAAGCAGTCAACAGTTTTCAATGATGCTGGCTGGACATGATATTGAAATCGTTTAATCCGCATCAGCGTCAACTACTCTGTTATCGAAGTTGAATTTCAAAAGAGCTCGGAGCTGTAACAACAAATTTCTTGTAAAGTATTTGGATACATTTTACTAGTTTTTGGCCGACAGGACTATTTCCACATGTTTCATACTTTTGGGGGAGATATAGTAATTTAATAGAAGCAGTGCGAGATCCAGTTAGACGCATAATGTGTCTCTTGGTATTGCTTTTCCAGATCATCAATTCATTCATTCAATTTGATCGAAGTATTGTCCTAAATGTTCCATGGACGTTTTTATGCTCATGATCTAGATTTCACGAGTGGCTGAGGTAGAGCAGGAAACGTCCTGCGGAGAACATTGAAACTGGCCAGTTTATCTTCTAATTTTATATCGGCCCTTTAATGAGCCAAGAACATACTTTTGGGCTTAGCGAACCGCAATTATTTGTTCATTTGATTACTGGATTACGCTTCGGTAAATGAAAGTGCTGACCTTAAGGCTCATAAGTATGATTAGGTAGAAGTTGTTCCCTGTACATTCAGGACAATTTCGCAGAATACTCAGACGATGATACAGACAAACCTCTCTTAAAATAAAACTGGTGGTCTGTAATGTGAAACGGAAAACTCATCAGGTGCGTGAAAACAGTGGTATATAAAACTATCAGATTTTAGTGGAGAAAATGGTTTAATATACGTAAGGCAACACAGATGAGCGATTAAGAATATTGCGCTTTCTGCATATGACTGGGGCTGTTCACATAAAATTCAAACTTGTTCGATCGTTTTCAATTTCATATGTAGGTGTAAGATGACATGTAGGAATGTCGGTTTTCTGATTGGTTGAATGTTAAAGCGGCCATATTGCATAGCATTATTTTCACAGAAAGCTCTTCTTCTCCCAGACATTGAAAGAGATCACTATGTAACTTGTCACAGGATCGATGACATTGGGCCATTAAAAGCTGTTTGTCCAGGTTGGATCATGACGGGCAGTCCTTACAGGTCTGGTACTGGTATCAAATACCCTGAGGATCGTCACACTAGCAAATAACATTGGTAAAATTCGCCTGATGCTGGGAGGCATACGCGTTGGAGATCAACGTGGTCATTTTGAGGAAATAGAACCAAGGAAATTGCTTGTAAAGATGAAAGGACCATGCGACTTCCCAGATTCTGCGACTAAAACTGCAGTTCAGTTCTATGGTGATATTCTTGATATAACAAAAGAGTTTTATTCGTTTGATAGAGACTTTGAGAAGGAGTTCGAAGAATTTGGATGAGCTTCAAACGTACACTTCCTTCTTCTATTTTAGTTGGAGGTATGAGGCTTCCTGTTTGGTATAAAGGCCAAGTAAAAACATGCTATACTTGGCATCAAGAAGGACCCTTCAAGAAAAACTGTCTAAAGGTCAAAAAGGTATCTAGAGATACCGTGACTAGCAATGAAATAAATGATTTCTTGGATCCCCGCCCTGTTCCCCTCGCAGAAGTTCGTAAAGAACTTTATGGAGAGACTCTCAAGCAGAAAAAAACATCTGCCAGCTGGAGAGCCTCAAAATAAAACAGTAAACGTATGGAAGACTGTAGGACCTGATAGAAAGCCCATCAAAGGAAAAACAAATGACATCAGTCATCCGAAGACAGACTCCACCAAAGGAAACGAGAAAACCACAAAAGAGAACGAGAAAACCACAAACCACTACACGTCTCTCCTCGATGAGATGGAGGAAAATTGTGGTTCGGAGGATGACGATATTGTCAGTGATAGTGAGGTGTGCAGTGAAGTGTAGATACCAAACCAAATGAAGTCTGCTTCTGATCATACCGAAAGTGTTGACAGCACATTGACTCCGGTTCAAATAATTCAGAAAGATGTTACCTCATCTGAATTGAAGAGTACCGACTTACCGGATACCAGTCGTGTGTCAAATCAGGATACACCTGTGCAATCTGATGATTCATGCGTTAATCCTATTCACTCTGGTGTGGATTTAAACCTTACACCAAATGAGGAAATAATGAATGAATTCACAGATCTTAAAAGTAATCAACAGTCTTGTAGTAAAAAAGCTACCTCGAATCAGAAAAGAAAAAGGAGAAAACCTTAGATATCGAAACCGGCAAGAAGCCTAAAATAGTCGATACTACCTCCACTCCTACCAACGATTCACCTGTGCTCTCTGATGAGGAGTATGCTGATTGTAATGAACGTCCATGGAAAGGCGAGACTATTGAGAGAACATTACAATTTTGTCTAAATAGAATTCAGAAATGGTGTCAGAAAATGGCTTCATATTCTCCAGAGCTAAGACGAGTTGTATACACTTTTGCACAAAAGATTTCCAGCACAAAGGTCCAGTACTTACATTAGATGGAACTGAAATCAAAGTGGTAAAAGAGGTCAAATTCTTAGGCATATTGTTTGACCAACGACTAACATTCAAATCGCATATAAATTGCTTGAAAGTCAAATGCACGAAAGCACTAGATTTGTTGAAGGTAGTTGCCAGCTACAAGTGGGGAGGAGATCAGCAAACTCTTCTCCATTTATATCGATCACTTGTTCGTTCTAAACTTGATTATGGTTCTATTGTTTACAACGGTTCAAGCAAGTCAAACTTGGCAAAGCTAGATCTTATTCTCCATCAAGAACGAAGACTTTGCCTCCGTGCGTTCAGAACATCACCTAAAGAAAGCATGTATGTCGAAGCAGATGACTTTCCTTTAGAACTTCGTAGAATTAAACTATCGCTGCAATATATCACAAAATTGCGATCAAACCACTCAAATCCTGCATATGACTGTGTTTTCAACCCTCAGTACGCGGATTTCTATTTAAAGAAACCCTCGATTATTCCACCTCTTGGAATCCGTATGAAACCACACATTGTAGCAGCTGGTATTAAAGTTAGTCAAATTCAACAAGCTCTTGCCAACTCAAACCAGAAGTAAATATTTCACTGACAAGATATAAAAAGGCAGACACGAGCTTGGGCTACTATCCTTAGTTCCAAAACTAAAACCTATCGTCTACCAGGTAAAAGTTCCATATTCACTGCAGAGGCAAAAGCTCTATTGTCGGCTTTAGAAGGTATCGGGTCCACTAGAAGGAAAAGATATGTCATATTCTCAGATTCACTATCATGCCTTCAAGCGATTATAAGTGGAAATTCAACCCATTCTACCATCATGAAAAGTCTACAATTATATGACATTAGATTTGTTCAACAGATAGTTATTCTGTTTTGTTGGGTGCCTAGTCACGTTGACATCAAAGGCAATACTGAAGCTGATAGGATGGCTAAGGCAGCTCTGGATGAAGAGATTGATCCTGTTGGAATCCGATACAGCGATTTCAGACCATCTATGTTTGTTTATGTAAGAATTACAAGCGTCTGGTCCGTCATTAATAATTCAGCCGTCGTCCATTAGAGAATATCCGCGTCCATAATCCAAAGACCTATTCCATATTCCATATAACAGTATTAGCACCAAATTCAAAAAGACAATCATAGTATACATAAACATAGGCTTGTTTCCTGCAAGAGAGAAGCGGTCAACGGTTTTCAATGATGCCGGCAAGACATCATGATGTTCCAAAAATATCAAATCCGTATCGCTGATCAGTATTCTTAATCCATAATATTCGTTGTAAAGTCGTCATCTAAAAGAATGATGTATCTCAGTCACGCTTTGATTGTGACTGTTTATATGAGTGCCATGAGGATCTTGAAGTACATGGGTTCATACGGCCCCTAGCCCCGGGTTAAGCGGAATTAGACACAAGTTACGAAACGTAACGCCATAGATCTTGCACGCTACTCGTATTTTGCTATCAGCGTGCGATATGTATCGCCAAATTTGAGAAACTTTGAGCGGAGGCGCTTGATGGTGTAGCCCTGTTTTATAAGTTTCTGCAACAATGTTTTGTGATTAAAATCGTCACATTTAACAAAGGATCTAGCAAATGCTACTAGGCGTGATATGCATACGCCATATGCAGGTCCCACTGGAATATTACTGTCCAGAAAGGGATAGTTTACGATGTCGAAATTGTAATCATCTCTGTTGTCATACAATCGACGACAGAGAAGGCCCGTTTCATTTTTATAGAGATATAGGTCTAAATATGATGCGCCTGTAGGATTATCTGTAGTTTCCTTCAAATCCAGAAAGCTGTTTCAATCTTTATGGGATACTATGGATAATAGCAAACTTCACAGGGTCAAAAAAACCTGTTGGTTATACTCATCTGAACAGCCAGAGACGTTTCGATCAGGCCATGATTAAACGATGTAGGATCGGCCATACACGATTAACTCACGAATATGTACTAAAAAAGAGCCGGTCTCAAGGTGTATTCCATGCCGTGAAGATATCACGATGAAGCATATTCTCATAGACTGCATAGATTTGGAGATTGTAAGAGATACTTGTTATCGAGCAGCTACGCTGGAAGATCTTTTTAGCCGAATAAAAGAAGATTGTATTTTGGATTATTTGAGGAAGATTTGTTTATTGTATAAATTTTAATGTTTGTATCTGTTTTAACGCATTAGCTTACTGAGTAAGTTGAATACTTAGAATTTTGTTTGATCAGCTGAAATATTGCTGAGCGCGACGTTATACCTTAATTCTCTGTCTCTCTCTCTCTCTCTCTCTCTCTCTCTCTCTCTCTCTCTTATTCTTTATCCAAGGGTATGCATCA
The DNA here is from genome assembly GCA_036873755.1 of Hanleya hanleyi. Lineage (NCBI taxonomy): Eukaryota > Metazoa > Mollusca > Polyplacophora > Lepidopleurida > Hanleyidae > Hanleya > Hanleya hanleyi. The sequence continues at coordinate 123,140 of JAVTVY010028609.1, forward strand.
AAGTTTTGAATGGGTTCTTCATGTGAACACCATGAAGATGTTAAACACATGATATTCAAACGGTCCCTAGCCCGGGTTAAGCGGAACTATCTTTCACGGTTTCACTCTCATTCCTTTTCGAGGCATCCAACAATCGCGGTTCAGCAGTGTCGATCGATTAAAAATAGGTAGTTAATTTAACAAACTGTTTTTGTAGTCTGCCGTTACTGATGACAGTCGGTATTGAGCATTTACAGCTAGACGACTCTCACTATAACGACTGCTTTGTAGTTATCGCGGTACTGTGACTACAGGGCACCCTAAGGGGACAGGGACTCTTTATAATCAGTCCTGGAAGCGTAAAACATTAATTGTAATATATTCTGTATGGGACCAACAGAGCTCTGTAGAATGAAGCGGAGTTTTATTAAAATATCTTCTTACTGTGTATAATGTTGTATACTCAATAAATGGAAATTATTTTCATGGGATCTAACTTTAGCGGAAACCGTTTTAAAGCAAAAAAATCGCGAAACTTAGAATCACGCGAACAATAATCCTCGCTGTATACTGTGAATGCCTTATCTCCCTTGTTTAAAGCATCTGTTGAGAAAGTTCGGCAGCAAGATACGCCGTTTTGCCAAACGTGTTATGTATAAAGCATTCCGACTTGCGTTATTTAGCTACATTCCACTCGTCGATTAGATTTGGCGTTCCAACTTCACTATAGATAAAAGTATCAAGGTCACGTTTAAAGTTTTGCGATGTAATCGACTCAGCTTGCGAAGATGATATTATTGCCACTGAGAGAGTTGAATTATTATTAATATCCAATTATTTTTAGAACACGTTCCTGGTAGCACGTAAAGAAAGAAAGTGTTGGTTGAGTTATCCATTGTTATCCTAAGACAAACTGGTATTTGATTATACTGATCTCTACCAAAGTACAGATATTCGCAAAAAAAAAGAACAAAACGTTCGACACGCTTCACTATTGTTTAACATAATTCAAAGTTATCTAAGATATCAAATCCCGCAAAATCGTCAGTTCATATCTGTATAAGGAATCAAGGTGCCTTGTGTGTTACAGTTAGCTGGTATTCCAAATGCATGAGGATACAATTAAAAAATTAAGACATGAAACTTTATATCGATTCGGACAGATAAAAGGCAGGCTAAAAACATTAGACTAAGACTTGAATTTCAACCAAGACATCCTTACATACTTTTACTCAGTAAAGCCCCCTCTCCCGCCTCCACATGTATATATATATTGTGACGAGTCAGAAAAAGGGGGATATTTTTTTTTTGTAGACTAATGCTACGTGAAATGATGCTGATATATATACATTCACCCTAACGCATAGTAATATATTTTCCCTGTTAGCATTCTTGAAATATTTGTTCTAGTTCATAATGAAGTCGTACTTCTTGTAATTTGACAGAGTTCTCATAGCAACCAATTTTACGTGTTCTAAAGATGAATACGTCTCTATCCACGTTGGCACTTACTGTAATGGTTAATTGATCATTCTAGTTGCTCGCCCAGCTGTTGTCGTAACATGGTTTCCATTGATGTTTATTAAATTAACATTTATGCACAATTTCTGACAAAAGATTTCTTCGATGATCGCCATGTTGACGAAAAGATCGAGATCGAGGCTCTACTCCTGAACCAACTTTCAGTTCATTTTAGAGCACTTCTCGTGGATTATCATTAATTATAATTGATTAAAATAATTAGCTTTGATAATTGAGATCCCTATTCAGCTAAGATTGCGAACAATTAGTTCCAGTTTAATGAGTAACGATGGTAAGCTCTTCTGAGGGTTCCAGGATATGGAAGTGCCCTGTACTCCGATAGGGGGCGCTAACGCTGCACGAGCGGGAAAGTATAAATTACATCGTCACACGGAGAATCTTCACTTGGTACCAACCGAGTCAGCTGCACAGTTGATGAACTGAATATCCTGTGAGCACAGCCAACGATAAAAATACCCCTGAAATCCTTCACAACCAGGTAATTGAAAAGGGGACAAGTACAGCAAAGAGTATGCCAGAATAAACTGGTAGCCCGTCAGTGTCTATGCACAGACACTAGAAAAATATCTGAAACCCCGAGAAAAATATCTGGAACCCCGAGATAAATTTCTGGACCCCGAGAAAATTCACTGGATAAATGGAAAACTTTGCAAAGGTGTACATTTACTAGTCGATAGGCTAAAATGTATCCCAGAGCTTTGTAATCCATACTATTGTAGCCAAACAGGAAAAACCTGCTGATATCATATACCCAGGAAATCTACCCCGAGAAAAATATCTGGAACCCCGAAATAAATTTCTGGACCCCGAGAAAATTCACTGGATAAATGGAAAACTTTGCAAAGGTGTACATTTACTAGCCGATAGGCTAAAATGTATCCCAGAGCTTTGTAATCCATACTATTGTAACCAAACAGGAAAAACCTGCTGATATCATATACCCAGGAAATCTACCACGAGAAAAATATCTGGAACCCCGAAATAAATTTCTGGACCCCGAGAAAATTCACTGGATAAATGGAAAACTTTGCAAAGGTGTATATTTACTAGTCTATAGGCTAAAATATATTACCGAGCTTTGAAATCCATACAGACGTCATTGTTCAGTCATATTGATACATTGTTAATATCCAGCCCAGGATCACAGTGCCACACATACGACAGGTCATTTGATCAACAGCACATATGACAGATTATAGGATTAATGCAGGCACGATTATAACAGGGACAATCACAAGCTTACATCTAATGAATGCAAAGAGTACGAGAGCTTTCACTCTTTGACAGACCAAATCAGAGTCATAGCACTGAAACACTAAAACACATTCATTCTTTTTAAACGCACCCCTGGATAAATCACGGAGTAAGCTTGTCAGCAACACGAGTAGTCGAATACACGGATCCAGCGTATTGGATATAGAGATATCCATGGTATCAATACTTACCTGAAATCAACATAATAGGAAATCCAGGGTGTCAAACAGGAATTACGGACACACACAGATCACACAGACAACTTACAAGTCGGGAAGTAACCAGATATAAAGGATGGGGTACGGACGTGAATTACGGACAGACACAGATCACACAGACAACTTACAAGTCGGGAAGTAACCAGATATAAAGGACGGGGTGAAATTTTATGAAATACCAACGTAACTAACGATCTCCCATTAGAGATCGGGGATATGATGTACAAATTACACCGGATCCAGAAACATACTCAGGACATGAAAACGGAGTAGCACAGAATCTGAACGAAATAACAACAGAACACGGAACATCAGGAGAGCTTACATTTATTGGATATTCATGTACGATGAATTTAATGATATCGCAGTGAATTTATTGATGTAACCAATACAGAGTTTATTATACGAATACAAGTTATTCAACTTATTACTGCATTTATCCAGTTATTCAACATTAGAGTATTCAGTACAATGTGGAATTCCGGTTAGAAACCGGTGGTGTCAGAACTGACTATTGGCGATTTTTATGAAATAATAATCAGCCATCCTGACCGATCAGCTGGGTATTTCTGCAACGAAGTTGTCTTAGGAATTCTCGGTTGACCGTAACATTTTTGGTGTCAGAAGTGGGATTCAGAATATACCCTGAATCCAGCGATACTTACCCAGACCGGGAAAATCATCATATCTGCATATTACCTGAAATACGAATTACAAGGATGGAAACCGGAGAACATTTTAAAACACCT
>JAVTVY010028610.1:0-13131 GCA_036873755.1 Hanleya hanleyi
AACACGTATAGATTATGTTGATGACTATAAGTTCTAGGTAACCCATCAAGGTTAGAATGCAAGAGCACTATAGTAAAAAATAGAGAGCCAATGAAATCAGCCTACAGACCAAGTACGTGTCTTTGGTCTAGGTTTGGAGCGGGCATTTCATTAAAGTGCGTGTATACGGTGAGTGAAGACTCGTCCAACACGTATAGATTATGACTATAAGTTCTATGAGCATAATGCATGAAAGTGGCTTTGGACACCGTATTAGCCAATCAGTGGCCTAGAATGGAGCCAAAGGTAACCCATCCATGTCCAGAAAAACATTACCCGGGTATACAAGAACCCAGATGTAGGCGCGGACGTCAGCGAAAGCACACCGTGAATACCCCAATTCGATTGGCTGATTGTTCGACCGCTGATTGGTTCTTTTTCTCGACCGCTGATTGGCTCTTTTTCTCGACCGCTGATTGGTCCAAATGGAACTGCCCATCTTTCCCAGGTTCATCTAGAATCCCCTTTTTTGTGCTCAAGCTCTGACTATAGCGATGCCGCAACATTGTCTCATTGGACATTGGACCGTCTGACCTGGAGGTGACCCTTTGACCTTTTGACCCGCGTCCGCGCGCGCACTGCCGGGGATGACGCGGGATGACGCGCGCTGCGGGGCGCTGGGGCGGGGCGGGAAAACACCCCGGCGGTTGAACATTGGAACTCTTGTGGGTTTGGAGGATGAACATACGGACGTCTAAGGAAAAAAATTGGAACTCTTCTATGTTTGGAGGTAGTGTTTAGTGAAAACCCGGAAGTGACGTGACAACCCACGTGACCTGCGTATATACTCCTGTAAAATAGAGCCGATTTTATTTCTTTGGAAGGGACAAGGTCAATAGGACTTGCGCTTTTTATACTACTAAACTGTGAAGTAGATTACATCTTACATAGGCCTTAAGGCCGTGATATGCATATGAAGTATTCTGGGGCATGGTCAGTACTTTCCAATTTTCCCTTCGTCTACTACTCGCCGATTTTTTGATTTTTTTTTATTATTATTTATTTATTTATTTATTTATTTATTTCCTCGAGAGCTTTAAAATAAGACCTCACTCTACCCAATCGGGCCACTAGTGCTCCACCTAGACTCCAACATGTCCACCCCGTATGGATTTATACATACTAATATCCCAGTATATAAGTGTATATGGGTCTATATGGATCTATATACAAGCCTACCCGGTACTTTCATAGTTTTTTCCATCGTATTCTACATGATCAACCTCATAGCTCATAGTAAAAGCCATAAAAAAACCCGACCACCCCTATACCCATACAGGCCAAATATAGCGGACATCATCTTCGCCTGGGAATTGGTCTAGTCCGAGTTGTCTCCCTTGCACCAAAGCGTATAGATGGCGCTGTGGTTTGAACGGCGTTATTATGCGGGCAAATTGACCTTGAGCAGCCATTTTGTTAGCGTTTGTTACAATTTTCTTGCTGTTTTACCGCGCCCCGGGTAGGCATACGGAGGACGATTTCACTGATCATTGTGTTGTTTTCTGAGCTGGGGAACATTCTCTGTCGCAGTTTATAACGGAACTTTCTTCCTTTCGGTGTCCGCTGAGATCAATAATGTGACGAAACTCTGCATCATTCATCGCCTGCATGTACCCGTCACACGTGGACTGTAATCGAGGGAGTGTGCTGTGTTGTGTTCGAGCGGACGCATAAATTTGTGTGATATCAGACAGGAAACGTGAAAATTGATATTCTTTCACAGATTTCGAAGTGTATACAGTTCTGGTGAGCTGAACGCAGCCTTTATGAGCAGCGATTGAACGATGATGTAGGCCACCGAACAGGTTTTGTGGAATCAACATTCTGTAACACTCCCCCCCTCCCCCTTGACTGGAGGGATTTTATCGGACATCTGCAGTACGGAACGCTATTTGTTGCATACATTCGCTTATCGTGGCAGTCCGTATAATTTGTCAATTTTTGTGTTTGGTTTCGTGAGAGAGGACGACATTGGTTTTCATCAGTGCAAAACTCCCGCCCCCCGACCCGCACCACACCTCGCGAGGCCAAATCCTCAGCGTGTGCGGCGAACGCAAGCCAACAGCTCAGCAGTTTTACCGGACAGGCCAATGAATCGCATGTTATTTTCACTCGATTCATACGCTCGACTCTTCAAAATGGACTTGAAGAAGACGTTATGCGGGAACTGAAATCAATTTCTTGAAACTGCTGATATCTCTCGTGTGCGCCGGGCTTAACACCAGGAAGAGCCAGGAAACATGTGTGTATGTGCCGTTGGCCGAAATCATTTCATCCACGTGGTATACTGAACACCGGATTTACCGATGGAAATATCTGTGAATTTCGAAAAAATATATATGGAAATGAGATTGGTGGTGATACCCATATTTTTTTAGCATACGAATGCATCGTGATGAAGGCTTCATGGTGTGTTATACCCACCTAGGAAAAAAACAGCCCCAGATCATCTGGACTAAACTCTTTTATCAGGTAAGCTAGACTTTAGTACTATACTTGCGTTGAAACCCATGCAGACAACCTATTCAAATTTCAATGCATTGGCAACATAGCGTCGCACGAAATATACGCGCCCCTGTTGACCAGGATTTTTTTATACTCCCACAACAACAGACAATTTGAAGACAATTTTCTAGCGGGGTGTTTTCTTGAACATAATTGCTGTAATATACTCTTCTTTTTGTGGACGCTAAATATAGGGGAGAAAATGGCAACATTGTGACCAAACCATAACAGTTGACAGCTGTAAAAATAGATACCGTGGCATAAATTAGAGAGAGCATTTCAGTACACCTCAAAAAATGAAACCTGGACGGGTATCCTTCATCTCGAGGGGACGCAAGTTCGATTCTTGCTTTCATTATGTGAGTATGTGTTGGACATGTGATCTTTAAATTTTATTAACATCAATACACCTAAACGGTATAGTTCAACCCCACCCCCAGCCCAACCGATGCCCCTTCATGAATGCTTCACATTGATACCTCACTCGACCCCACTGGACCAGTAGTCAATCCCCTAGCTCCAAAAAGGCTATTTCCATACCCTTCGGCCACCGCGCATGCGCAGAATGCCGATACTTCAACCCCACACCCAGCCCATCAGATGCCCCTTCATGAATGCTTCACTTTGATACCTCACTCGACCCCATCGGTCCATTAGTGGCTCCCCTAGCTCCAAACCGGCTATTTCCATACCCTTGGGTCACCGCGCATGCGCAGAATGACCCTAATTCAACCCCACACCCAGTCCATCAGATGCTCCTTCACCTAAGCTTCAATTTGATACCTCACTCGACCCCATCGGTCCATTAGTGGCTCCCCTAGCTCCAAACCGGCTATTTCCATACCCTTGGGTCACCGCGCATGCGCAGAATGCCGATATTTCAACCCCACACCCAGCCCATTACATGCCCCCTCACATAGGCTTCACATTGATACTTCACTCGACCCCACTGGACCAGTAGTCAATCCCCTAGCTCCAACACGGCTATTTCCATACCCTTCGGCCACCGCGCATGCGCAGAATGCCGATATTTCAACCCCACACCCAGCCCATTAGATGCCCTTCATGAATGCTTCACATTGATACCTCACTCGACCCCACTGGACCAGTAGTCAATCCCCTAGCTCCAAAAAGGCTATTTTCATACCCTTCGGCCACCGCGCATGCGCACAATGCCGATATTTCAATCCCACACCCAGCCCATTAGATGCCCCCTCACCTAAGCTTCACTTTGATACCTCACTCGACCCCATCGGACCATTTTATCTAGGGACTACTTTTTTTCCGCGGAAGCTTTTTCCCGAGACCGAATCATCCACCTCCCACCACACACACACACACAGGCCGCTCGTTCAATCATCGAATACGAATTTAACTATTAAAAAACACCCTTGCAATAATTTCATGCTTAGGTAACAAAGCGGTAAATATCCATAGCACATTTGCAATAAATGTGCAGTCCACATCGCAAGCAGTACACAGTCAAGCCGCTACCAACCATTACCACTCAATAACAGGTTGGTTTCTGGTTGGTGGAGTACGGATTGTTACTGGTAGGAAAGGTCACTGGCAGTATCATTCATTTTTCAACTGATAAATACCAACCGATAACCACCCGTGTAGGCCTACTGGTTGTTCAACCATTGGAACCTATGAATGGTCTATTGATTGCATGTCAAGCAGTTACCTAGAGGTTATCGCTATTGTACCAACTCAGTTTCCCGCACTTGGTTACATATTGGCGAAAAATGCAGTAATACATCAGTACCTTGATGGCTTACGGCCCAGTTACTGAACGACTATCAACCCATTCCTGATACCCCTGTCACACTCTACTGCGATCAGCCGTCGACCGCTTTGCGCTCCCGGACTTTGAAATTTTTCACCAAAGCGCAGTGACATCGCCGAAAATTGTGAAATCCATGACACCAGGTAACTTACAGTAGCTTACAGTACGTTCTTGACTCGCTTATTACGCTCTCACTGCGACCCTATGCGTTCCCAGTTTGATCATCAGTGCCCTCTCAATGCGCTCCCACTGCGCTCTGTGTGCTCTCAGTGCGTCCAAGTCGCTGCCGCTGCGCTCTCACTACGCTCTCAATACCTTTGCAACTCGTTCATTGCGCATGTGCGGCGTGTATAAAAATAGAGCCTCCTGCGACCAGGGCATCAGCAGGCCAAAAACCAAGAAGTCCGCACATTCTGCTTGCCTGCGGCCATGGTCAAGAGCAGATGCACACTGATTGTGTATAGACGATGGAGCTGTATTTATACCAAAATGTGTGTGGGGGGTCAGTGGAAGTGGGATCGTAATAAGAACGCACTGTGAACCTATTGCAAACGTCGGAACAACGCGTTGGACGTATAACGAGCGTCATAGTCTCAATGGCAGCGCAGTGTGGACGTAGAATGAGCGCAAACAAGCCCACAAAGCGAAGTAGAAGTGCAGTAGCAGCGCAATAAGAACGCAAGAGGCACATATTGAGAGCCCAATTAGCGTACAGCAGTCGCACACCAGTCGCAGGGGACGATTTCTGCGACCCCAAGTCGCTTCTATGCGTTGTTGCTACGTCCACGATATGCTCATGTAGTTCGCTTTGCGCTGCCATGGCGACTGTACTGCGTCATTACACCGTTCTCGTCAGAGCGCCGACCCGCTGCGTCACCAAATCGTTCTCAGAGACCTTACTGCGCTTTGCCTCACGCTTTCATACTTTTCAGGTCGCAGTGGGAGCGCCAGCGTGATCGCGGGTGAGTGTGACAGGGCCTTGATTACCTACCAGTACATCTTTGTGACTGCACAGTACTGGTAGGAAAGGTCTCCTTACGGTACTGTTCAGTTTGCAAGTTTGTCACCAATCAATAACTGAACAGTACCAAACTGTCACCAATCAGTTACCACACATTTCAGTTGTGGTATAACCTATTGGTTAGACTTCAATTCAGAACTGCAAGTCAGATACTGTAAAGATGGGATCTTGGTGGCTACCAATCGGTTAACAATCAGTTAACGAGTTAACGGTACACCGGTAGGCAACTGGAAATAGTCATTTACTGCCACATGGTAACTAATTGGTAACTGCGCGGTACTGTTCAGTCAGGACTTCACGGTACCAAGCTTAAAATTTCAGTGCAGTACCAATAGGTTACCTAGAGGTTACCAACGTGAAACTGACCTGTATATGAGTGGAACAGAACTGAACGTTACTGAACGGTGAAAGCTTGTGTAGTAAATGTGTTGTACACATCGCACATGAGAGCTTATTTTATACGTTAATTCACACATTCAGCTGAAGGAAGCATTATACAGAATTGTCTTTCTACACATCGCACATGTACAATAAATGAGCAGTGCACACCGCACATTTGCAATAAATGTGCAGTGCACACCGCACATTTGCAATAAATGTGCAGTGCACACCGCACATTTGCAATAAATGTACAGTGCACACCGCACATGTATTCCGTCAATGATCGCACATCTACAATGAATATGAAGTGCAGATCGCACACGTGTAGAAAATGCGAAGAAAGGGCACTCTTTCTATTGCGGAGAATCTCTTTCTATTGCGGAGAATCTCTTTCTATTGCGGAGAATCTCTTTCTATTGCAGAGAATGCCTCAACAGGCCTGGTACACACGGCCAAGCTTGACAAGTGAGCCTAAAGGACCTTGTATCTTTAGATGGGTAAATGGCTCCAGGTCAAGTGCAATACAGAAGTACCAAAATAAAATACTTCCATTACAAGAAAGTGTTCAATTGACATGAAGTACAGTAAGTGCAAGGCACTGAATCTCATCATTCTCGAGTAACAAAGCTATGGAGTAGTGCATTCGTATAAAATATTTCATTCTGAGGTGAACAAAGTCTTGTTGTTCTCTGTAAACATATGAATATATGACGATAACCTGAACCAGATTTGGTCTACGACTACGTATTGGAACAGCGAGTATGCTGTATCAAGCTAGTTTTGGTTATCCTTATTCTTCATATGTTTATAGAAAGAAATATGAGGTATTTTCGCCTCAAATTGGCGATTTTGCACGAATGCACTACTTCACGGACCTGTTATTCGAGAATGATGAGACACAGTGCCCTAGAACTTTTCTGAGTATACAATATAATAATGTACTTCATGCTAACTGAACCATTTTTTGTATATTCAATATTTTATTTTTGGCACGTTTACCGCATCTGTTCTGGGACCCATCTAAACATAATGGTCCAAAATGGAAGTTTGTATTGGCTATTACAGGTGAAGAACCAGTTATCGGCGGCGACTAATTGATCAGCAAGGTTTCTTGTGACCACCTATGAAACTCTCAGTCATACCTTCTGGCAATCTCTAATTAAGAATATGTTCGGATCAAAATGTTCTGCAAAATTTCTAATTCATTTCATTAACGGAAGGCTTAAAATATTACAATTTAGTTTGACCCCCGAGAATCCGCCTCAAAATCGACAGTCGCCTACTTTGTTTTCACCTGGGAACAGTCCATTTTTTACTCGCCGCACAGAGAAAACCACTTGGATGAATTCTCCAACCAGCTTATCTTTTTTTACACCAGGTTTCAAATTAAATATTTCGTCACTTTAGGCGTATATTTCATTGAATTTATGGACGAAAGTTATCGATTTCATAGACGCCGAGAACTACTTTCCAACATTCACGAAAAGACCCAGAAAAGTTATGGAATGCTCCCGCGAGGTCACGTGCCAAGCTGTGCCGTGGGGCCAAGAAGATGCTAGCTGGAGATGCGTCCTGAGGCGACCTGTACTGTGTTCTATTTTCGGTTTCTTTGAAAAGGTATCAAGAGAAATTACCCAAATAAACCTTCATTTTACAGCCGCGAACTGTTAACTGGCTCCATAGCGCCAAAACCATTAGTCCTAGAGTGTTCATACTTGGCACAATTACAGTAGTCATCAAGGCCGACATTTTCGTGTGAAAAATTTCCACTTCCGGTGATCAGGGGCGACGCCAGGAACTGAAGTTTGAACTGTTAACTGGACCCCGCGAACTGTTAACTGGCTCCATAGCGCCAAAACCATTAGTCCTAGAGTGTTCATTCTTGGTACAGTTACAGTACTCGTCAAGGCCGACATTTCGATGTGAAAAATTTCCACTTCCGGTGATCAGGGGCGACGCCAGGAACTGAAATTTGAACTGTTAACTGGCTCATAGCTCCAAAACTATTAGGCCTAGAGTGTTCATGCTTGGTACAATTAGAGAACTCGTCAAGGCCGACATTTTGATCTGAAAAATTTCCACTTCCGATTCTCAGGGGCGGCGCCAGGAACTGAAGTTTGAACTGTTAACTGGGCGCCGCGAACTGTTAACTGGCTCCATAGCGCCAAAACCATTAGTCCTAGAGTGTTCATACTTGGTACAATTACAGCACTCGTCAAGGCCGACATTTTGATGTGAAAAATTTCCACTTCCGATGGTCAGGGGCGGCGCCAGGAACTGAAGTTTAAACTGTTAACTGGGCGCCGCGAACTGTTAACTGGCTCCATAGCGCCAAAACCATTAGGCCTAGAGTGTTCATACTTGATACAATTACAGCACTCGTCAAGGCCGACATTTTGATGTGAAAAATTTCCACTTCCGATGATCAGGCCTTGACGAGTTCTCTAATTGTACCAAGTATGAACACCCTAGGCCTAATAGTTTTGGAGCTATGAGCCAGTTAACAGTTCAAACTTCAGTTCCTGGCGTCACCCCTGATCACCGGAAGTGGAAATTTTTCACATCGAAATGTCGGCCTTGACGAGTACTGTAACTGTACCAGAATGAACACTCCTAGAATAATGGTTTTGGCGCTATGGAGGCCAGTTAACAGTTCGCACCAGTTAACAGTTCAAATTTCGGTTCTGGCGCCGCCCCTGAGAATCGAGTGGAAATTTTCAGATCAAATGGCCTTGACGAGTTCTCTATTAGCTGCCAAGTATGAACCTCTGGGGCTGTAGTTTGGAGCTATGAGCCAGTTAACAGTTCAAACTCCTGGCGTCGCCTGATCACCGGAAGTGGGGAGATTTTTCACCTTAAGAGTAATGACGCTTATTTAATGCTAACCAAACCAAGTATGAGCGCTCTAGAACTAATGGGGCTGGCATATGAAACCAGTTGAAGGTCCCTAACAGTTCAAGCTTCAGTTCCTGGCGTCACCCCTGATCACCGGAAGTGGAAATTTTTCACATCGAAATGTCGGCCTTGACGAGTACTGTAACTGTACCAAGAATGAACACTCTAGGACTAATGGTTTTGGCGCTATGGAGCCAGTTAACAGTTCGCGGCGCCCAGTTAACAGTTCAAACTTCAGTTCCTGGCGCCGCCCCTGATCACCGGAAGTGGAAATTTTTCACATCAAAATGTCGGCCTTGACGAGTTCTATAATTGTACCAAGTATGAACACTCTAGGCCTAATAGTTTTGGAGCTATGAGCCAGTTAACAGTTCAAACTTCAGTTCCTGGCGTCGCCCCTGATCACCGGAAGTGGAAATTTTTCACATCACAATGTCGGCCTTGACGAGTACTGTAATTGTACCAAGTATAAACACTCTAGGACTAATGGTTTTGGCGCTTTGGAGCCAGTTAACAGTTCGCGGCGCCCAGTTAACAGTTCAAACTTCAGTTCCTGGCGCCACCCCTGAGAATCGGAAGTGGAATTTTTTCACACCAAAATGTCGGCCTTGACGAGTTCTCTAATTGTACCAAGTATGAACACTCTAGGCCTAATACTTAATTAGTTGTAGATGAATTTGTATATCTTCGCGAAATAATGACTGGTCCATCTCGAATTGTGAACTGTGAACTGTTAACTGAGGTCCAACTTCACTCACCTAAAAAAATATATGCCATGTCACAAGACTTCTCTTGAGACTGTATGGCCACGGTGTTCCCAAAGGCGAGTATCTGAATCCTACGTGGTACTTGAATGGTTATCGAAGATTCCAATAGCCAATGTTTCATTGTAGAGAGAATTTTGTCAGAAATAGCATAAGCAATTTAGGAAATTGTGCCATTTCTATCGAAACAGTCAATTTTCATAAAAAAGAAGTTAGAAGAAAATCTGTATATGATTTATTGATTATTGAATGATCTGAGCTGCGCTGCATTATTTATGGTTTGATATTTCACACCGATTGCGAGTATTTAGCATTGCTGAATGTCCCAATTATCCAAGCTATCCAGGTGCATTCAAAATATTTGTAGATTTGGCAAGTGAAGCGCCTGTTTAGCAATCTCCGAAAACTTTCACATTTCTTTCGTTCTCGAACGTAAGATTGGGATCTTTGATGCAGCATTTCGTAGTTTATGTCTGTTATCACATCACCGCGGGTTACAGATACATGAACGTCATATATCACAAAGCTCCATGACCTTCTTATGAACAGTCTCATCGAAAGCTTGCTTGAGATATTTTACTTGTATTCTCTAGAAAATAACTTAAATCCATTCAGATTCAGGAATACTGGTCAGTCATAATGATTTGAGGGGGAAAGTAACATCACAAGGTTTTGTCGACATCATTGAAAACTTCTGGCTGCTTCTCCCGGGCGTATAACTCGAATTTGTCTATTCATGTTCATTTCATAAACTCACAATAAACGCGACAATGTAAAATACATTCATTCATTTTTACAAGCTTTCGAAGAAAATTATTTTCATAATCAGATAGTGACAATTGGAAGGAGGCATGTAGCCTATTTTACATTATTGCGTTTCTTTTTTTTCAAAATATTTTTATTTTATTCCTGTTTAAATTGGGCCATTCCAATTAAAGAGGACCCTCCTCCCATTGAAAGGTTTTGCTACAATACCCCCGCCAATGTAAATACTGTTTATACCAACACCCCCTCCCCCAATATTGTATAAAGTTACCTAGGGATGAAAACATGTTATTCTCCTGTACCCTTACGCAATAACACATTCAAAAACACATATTTGGAATTGTCATGCGGTGCTAGCCGTATTTATTCGTAAAGCCCCAGTCCCACTTAAGCGAACTTGTTTACCAAACTTTGCGATGTAGCGGTCATACTGTTTCGTAATAAATCGCTTTACAAAAGCCGGTTTCCCGTCATTTGGGGAGAATAGATACATGTTCACGAATAATTACGACTTTTTGCGATGCAGTTACGAAGAAATACGATACGTTTACGACAGTTAGCTATATTCGCACCCAAATTGAGGCGATTCAGTGCGATACAGTCGCGAATATGTGCGATGTATTTGCGAACGTTTACGTAGTGCATACGACTACATGCCATTATTTCACGATGTCTCGCGAATACGTACGAACGATTTACGACGTTTTTACGACGTTTTTATGACAGTTTGCGTCACGAGGCGAATGTAACATTGTATAAAAGTAGCAAACTCCTCGTTTATGGCAACGATTAGTCTTAACTAGTCGTTAAATTCGCAAAGGTGTCCTAACTTAATCGTAAGTCATCGCATATTAGTTGTACAAGATTCGCTATAGTCGTAAGTGCTATCGCAATTTATGGGAAATAATCGCGATATATTCGGTGATTTGTTATAAAGGAAGTGCGACTTTCGTATATTTGTCCAAAAATGTTTACGATTACTTACGTATACCATCGTTTCCTATCGTAAGTTATCGTAAATATTTGTATTTATTTTTCACTTGACGATTATTAACGGAACTGTTACCAATAAGGCGATTAAATTACGGCTTAATTACGATGCATTACCACGTAGTTACAATGACTTACGATTATTTACGATAAAATTACGAATATTTGCGATTTAAGGCAAAATCGCATTGCTTGGCGATTTTTTTTAACATTTTGAAATTGGCGCGGCGATGAAACTGAGGCTACGATTTTCTTACGGATTGAAGCGATGGCTCACGAATCATGGCGAATGTCTTTACGAATAGCTTGCGAGTATCTTACCAATACGTACGATCTAAAGTCGCCAAGCTTCGTAAAGATGTTCGCCTAAGTGAGACTGGGACTTTATTTCTGTTCACAAATCTCACTACCGTTTTACATTATTCCTTTCATAACATCAACCATGTTCAATCATAATAAAACAATTCAGTGTACATCATAGTAAATATTGACGGTCAAAACTATGTATAATACCGCTTTCATGCGGTTATCACAGAGCTCATTACTTTATACATCTTTCTTTTCACGACACCAACCATGTTCAATCACATTCTCAATGGAAACAATCCAAGTCCCAATTTTAATATCAAACAGGCTATTTTGCCAACCGAGTATTCTAATGGCTCTTCAGCTCAATCAAGTATTCTAGTGGCTCTTCAGCTCATCAAGTATTCTAATGGCTCTTCAGCTCAACAAATATTCTAATAGCTCTTCAGCTCACCAAGTATTCTAATGGCTGTTCAGCGCATCTAGCTTTGCATATTCAAAATTGCATAATTCAATATAATAGTAAAGTCATGTCATATTATTAGAATTAGTACATTCACGTATCCTATTGACAGACAATATGTACAACCGCTTTGTAGACCGAGTATTCTAAAGGCTCTTCAGCCTCAAAAAAGCATAATATATACAAACGCTATATGCTCATTCAAAATGAAAAGTTCTTCGAACAACATTACAAGAGCTGTTTGCTCACAAGTCGATTTGTTAAAATGCATTAGACAAAGCCTGTTTAATACCGCTTTCAAAATGCCGGTAAAATGACAACAGCATAAATATGGCCATATCAGATATGAACAAGTCAATACATCAAGCATATTCTAGTGACCATTCAACTATGCACATTCAATATTGCATAAGTCAATAGTATATATATTAAACTCGTATTACGAGCATCATTATATTTACGTATCAAATTGACAAACGATAAACGTACAACCTCGTTATGAGTCATCAAGTATCCTAAGGCTCTTCAGCCTCAAAGGCATAATATCACATACGTACTGTTTTCAGTTTACTCCAGATGGTTTTCTACCAAACAAAACCTGTATAACACCACTTCCAAAAATAGGGAAAATGCAGGGGGAAAATGACAAACCGTCATTTACATATCAGATGTAGACAAATACATGCACCAAGTATTTTAATGGCTATACATCCCATCCAAATATGCATATTCAGTATTGCATAATTCAATATTTTATCAAACTCTATAGCTTAGCTATATGCGCATATCTTTTTGATGGACATGTATAACTGCCAAATGGGCCATCAAGTAATCTAAGGCCCTTCAGACTCAAAGAAATAATATCATCTGTATAACCTCATTAAAAATGAAAAGTGCTTCGAAAGGTAATACAAGTACTGTTCATTTACAAGTCGTTTTACTCGAACGCACCAAACAAAACATCTGTAACACCACTTCCAAAAATAAGCGTAAATGCAAGCAAGATAACTTAAGGATATGTACATTTTTATTGAACACATGTATGGTATGACAGCTCACATGCCATGCCATTGGCCTAAGAAATAAAGATGCCTAGATCAACCATATCAGATATACACAAATGAATACATTCATTTCCCGCCTCTCGTCTTAACACTATCGTGTGTTAACGCTTAGCTAAACCGCTGACAAGATGGCCTGACTTTTACAACTG
>JAVTVY010028611.1:0-13440 GCA_036873755.1 Hanleya hanleyi
TCACGATCTATCAAACTGGGCGTGGCTTGAGTCAGCCTATCATATAGTATAATCAATGCAAAACGGGTGCCACGTGGGAATTGAACATTTTAACTTTTATAACTGAATTGCAGGAGAAAGTTAACATGGCGGCAATATAATTCTACCTCTGCAATGCTCAAATATGAATAAAAGAACAACTTTTCATGCAACCATGACAATTAAACATATATACAGGCTAATATATTAGTTTCAAAAGTTCATGTTCGTCTGAAAGTCTTTTTCTAAAAGTCTGTTCGATGTACACTACTACGTACTGCTGTTCAGTACGTCCATTCAGCCGTATAGGGCTCGTGGGCACCAGAATTTCAAAAGTGTTGTAATATCTGCATGGTACGGTACCGTACAGAAGAATGAAATATTGCCCTATAGTTCTATGGTGTCCGTGATATCATTGTTCTGGACTAAGTAACCCACTATAATAGTAAATAAGTTACTCACCAATCTCTTTTTTTTACTCTTTATAAATTTCCAAGCTGTACGAAGTCAGAGTACCATAATAACAGATTTTTCCTTTTTAAAACACGGTTTCAAACGATTCAATTTTTCACCCAATTTGGTCTTTCAATACAAAAACTCTGTCACCATTGTCGTGATGTGGGGAGACCGATATTCCGAAAAGGTAAATTCCAATTTAAGAAAAACCTGAAAAGCTCATGATCCCTGGTATAAGCGGCCATTTATGTACAATCTTCCATCTGTAAATCGAACACGTTTTCCGTCGTTGTAATTTCGTTCCATTACGGGTCGAAGGGACTGTTTTGCTCGAAAATCCATCTCCGTCAAATCATCCGACAACCGAATCGGTCCGCCACCAAGAACTCTTCGCCATGAAGTTAGGACCCTCATTTTATCCTGCCAGTGAGCCAGTTTCATGATTACTGGTCTCTCTTGATTTTTCTCGTCACGAACAGGTCGTTGCGGCCCAAGTCTATGAGCTCTCTCCACACATCTTTCTGGCAAACCAAATTTTCCAATCAGCAGATGCTCCACGGTCGTCAGCACTTCGTTACTGTTTTCGCCATCTTTTTCTCTCAAACCATAAAGCCGAATATTATTTCGCCTGCTGAAACGCTCTAATTTGTTCGATTGCTCAGCCAGGTTCTTGTTTTCATTCTGTAATTTGTTGTTCTCTGCCATCAAGTTTTGAACGGTTTTTTTCTGCTGTGTATTCTCTTTTCTGAGGTCATCAATTTCAGCTTGCTGTGCATTCAAACCTTCTTCTAGTGCATGAAGTTTTTTCTCGACATCGGTTCTGAATATCTCCAAAGAAGAAAGTCTCTTTTCGGTCTTTTCCTGGAACTCCAATATTTTTTTTAAGCTTAGCAACACATGCTGCTTAAATTCCGCGTTGGACATTTGGGGTTCAGTATCCTCCTGAACTTTCTTGGGCGGCATGTTGGAAAATGACAGGGTTGAACTCCCGCACACTTCAATACCAATCGTAGTTAATCGACTCGATATTTCTTTACCAGTATCACAAAAAAGCTATTCTGTGAAGGATCACCACACTAAAGTTCCGATCCCGCATATATTTCAACGATGTCCAAGATATTTTCCACCTCACAGCAGCCGCCAAGGCCCACACACCAAAAAAGCGTCTGCTCACTCTGCCTGGTAATATTTTTTGAAGAGGTATATGTCTACTGATGTTATCCATATGTGATATGCGTTTCATATCGGTAGCTTAAGGGTAATATGCCACGCCTTTTCATCCCTACCCCAGTAGTGTATAAAACACGAATTGAGGGAATTTTCACCCGGATGTAACTCTGACGTCACAATTGGTGGTATGTAAGCGTGTTTGTGATTGGCTGGTGGGAGTTGGAGGGCGTGGCTGTGGGAGGTGGGACCCAGATGACTGACACATTGTGGTGGGACAAGATGGCGGACTGTGTGTGGTGGGACAAGATGGCGGCCTGTGTGTGGTGGGACAAGACATGCCGCGACATGCTAGTGACTCAAGAGTAGTCTCCCATGCGTATTATTTATGCACACCTCGTGTCTGTCGATATCGAGACGATTCGGCGACTAGATTTTGCCGATTGAGTCCAGGTACGTTGAACAAACAATAAAAATTGAACAATAAAACACACACTGGTACACTTAAATGTTTTATTTGTATTTTTCCATAACTCTCATGAAAATTTCATGACCAGGACGTAAATTCCATGACTTTCAAGGCCTGGGAAACTGATTTCCAAATTCAATGATATTCAAGGTTTTTCAATGACCGCGCGAACCCTGAAACATATATTAATTAGGAGACGCCCCATGTCATTTCAGCCCTTTCATCAAGCGCGTTGTGCATCCAGGTTTTTCTCTTCACTAATTCGGCTTGCGTCGGAATACATCAAGATTTCACTTAGCTGGATGCACCGATTTTTCCCCGAGTTTTCAAAAAAGTTACTTTCACAGTAAACTAACTTAAAACGTTTTCTTCCAAATTTACACGAGTTGTGCAATAATTTTGCATCAGTAGACTAAATTAAAGACTTCCTACTTAACTTACCATAAAAGATACGGGTTATAATCAGTGAATCACAGACCTGTGCTAATAAATTACCAGCGGTACTTATTTGGATTGGTTTGAGAGTAACCAAATATGTTTGGTTGATTTTAACCATGCTCTTCCAAGTTAAATCATCATATTTTGTTCATGAATGTATCACCCCTCTAAGTTCTGTATAAGGATTTTTAAGCTTAGCTGAAAGACTAAGTTGGATACCAGCAGAGTAGACTAGAACTATATATCACCAAATTGTACAGACCCAATACATTTTACACCAGCTATGCAGGTCAGCTGGTGCAGCCCTGTGGTGATTTACTTGACCTGGTCAAGATTGTTATCTCGGCCATCATAGAGATACAGGATCTGGTTAGCATAAAACTTGAGCCATATCCTCAGTCTGCCTTCAAACCTGTTAAATACTGCTCAACACAAAGACTGATGTTGGTCTGCATTTCAAGACAGCCCATGCTAAATGTAAGTTGTCAAGTGACAATCATTTTGTTATTTAAGTATTTTTAATAATCTTCAGCTCATGAAGCTTGTTTCCTGTGATATGTTAATTAATGTTAAGATATTTGAACTTTACGGAGGCTATATGACAACATTTCTGCCTAGAATATCTTCAGGCATATAAATCCTATTAACAGGATAAACATTGATCATGTTGAAGATGGGGTACATACATGTGTAGAGGTAGCAATATTCAGGTCTGCAAACTTGCATACTCAGATATGCACGTTGTTTATATACAATTTAAAGTAAACTTAAGAGCCACTTTTGAGCTTCGTAGGTTTATATTGTTTTGACTAAATTGATTAGACAATAAATACATGTATGCCATCA
This sequence comes from Hanleya hanleyi, assembly GCA_036873755.1. NCBI lineage: Eukaryota > Metazoa > Mollusca > Polyplacophora > Lepidopleurida > Hanleyidae > Hanleya > Hanleya hanleyi. The sequence continues at coordinate 3,395 of JAVTVY010028611.1, forward strand.
TGCTATTCAATTTCCTTTTAAATAGAGTATCTTGGTTGATAATTTGGAACACTGATGCTACAAATTTCACTTCTAAAACTCAGAAAATGTACATGTACATGTAATTTACCAGTAATAACCAGTTCTTATTACTACATGTTCTTAGATTAGTTTGTTAACTTGTATTTTGCCATACTCATATCCTGTACTGAGTTGTGCAATAAACAATTGAATTGAATTAAATGCCATATTGAATTTATAATAGTATCCAAACTAGATCAAATAATGCAAACATACAAAAATACAATTCATATATAATTTTCTATTTTTCAGTTTCTGTTTTGAAACTATGTGATTCTTATTTAGACATGTATATGACAAACTAGCAAAATTTATGGTCAATTTAAAGATTATAATTTCTGACAATCAAGTTGACTTTGAATGTTGTCCACATAACCAGTGTATGATATGAGAAAAGAAAGAAAGGAAAAATAAATAGCAATAAATATGTCAATCAACAGTTTGTGATAAATGTGTCAACCTGCAAAAGCAATGATTTTGTTCAGTTCTCCCTTAGGCATACTTCGATCTAGCGTAGCCCTCTATTCCAAATGACTGAGCAATACTGTCCTACAGGATTGACTTAAATTCGATTTTTCAAATTATACACATTGGTAGAAGTTTTGAGAAGGATCACACAAACACTGTGGAAGCCCGTTGAAAACTTTAAACATTAAATTCAATTGAAATGCTATCCTGATGTTTGAAGTCCCCCAATAATTGAAGCAGAAAAACACAACACTATACTATAGTTTCAATGGGTTTCGGAGAGAATGAAAAATGTTATACCATAATCCTACTATACGAATGCACTAGAACACTGCTTTTTGGGACCATTTTCTGCGAGGGTCGTTGGCATAAATCGTATGAACTTCTTTAAAAAAAGAGGACTGTTGAAAGAGTTTTGAATCTAATCTTGTGAAATGGACAAGCCCATGCAATCGATCCAAATCATGAGAGTCGGGTCTAACTTCTGGATCGAACATTTTTGACTTTTTTTTGACAATATACTGTCAAAATGCACCAGAAAGCACAATTTTACATCTAGATTTAAAAAAATACCCTGAACACAATAGGGAAATGAAAGTGATTTCCGCTGGAGTATCTTCACATATATCACTCAGTAAAATTTCTTTTATGTCAAAATATTCCTTCAAAATGCACCAGGACATACCATTTAGTAAATTAAAGTAAAGAGAAATAATCCCAGGCGGGACCATATACCTAGAAAGTATAAGTTCCACTTCAAAAACCTTTCTACAGTTTTGCTTCAGTGTTAAAATACCTGTCTCGAAAGTCGGAAATATGCTGTCAAAATGCGCCATTTCATGTTCAGATTTTCAACAACTTCCGTGAACCTCAAATCAGAATCAAAATTACAAGCTATAACGGAGTGGTGATTTGCGATTTTTTTCATTAGCATGAACACGTCCCCAGCTGCCTAAAATCCGGAGATCTGCGGCCTAGGCGGTCGCTGGATCCTCACATTAAATGCTGCAATAGTAGCCCCAATCAAAGAGTTTACCGAAAGAGCTTTACCGGTATGCATTGTGCATTTGTAAAGTTATCATTGAAAGTCTTTTTCTTTATGGTTGGAAATATAGTCCAGTGGGCTAACGTGCACGAATCGAATTGTCATGGATCCAGGTACAAATCCTCCCCCAAAATTTACAAAGAAAAATAAAATATTGTGGCTGTTTGTATTGAAGGCAATTGACCTTGCTACCAATCGACAGTAAGGGAATACATGGCTGCAATCACCACCAAATGACTGCAGATTTTTCGGATGACATAAAATTGGCTAATAATCTACGCATGTGAGGTTGTTCCTTGACTCAAAGAACGTATGACCATAGTGATAACATCATCTCATGCCGAGATTTATAGCAAACTCTTTATCTCAATATACAGCATTATATGGCATGGATACATATATGTACAATTTATATGCTTATCAATGGATTTGAAAGGCGAAGTCAAACTCGAAGGCGACACATCTTTTGAATCAATAATTTCACACTTTTAGGATTTCGAATCTGTCTGACCCTGACATTCTGCCCCATTCTCGGAATCCATACAAAATTGTCTAAGATTTTTAGGGCGTACCCGTATTGTCCCCCCCCCCCCTTCCAGTTTAACATTCTTCTCATCCTAGGACTGGAGGATGAAAATATATTTTGTAGTCAAACAAGAAAATCTTTAAAAAAACCAAGATGGCTGTCAATATGTCACATTCTAAAACTGCACTGTTTTGCTGATTTTTGTCAGATTTAGTTACGCATATTTTCAGCAAAAACATATATTGTAATATAAAATAACTTAGGGTACTTTTATAAAGATTAAATTAGACATTTTTTCAGTCAGACCCTCATGGCCATCATTATTAATTTACCCATGATCCTCTGTACGGAGACTTATGTAAGTAGGTTCCAAATTATTCCTGCATGATTAGTGGTAATGTCACGGAGTGTCAGCTTTCTTCTTAAGTGACAGCCAATGAATCTACAACAAGAATTATTGGTTCACCATCTTCGTGTTACGTTGCGATGCAAGCCGAATTAATAAGGAGAAAAACTTGGAAGTACAACGTGTTTGATGAAAGGGCTGAAATGACATGGGCGTGTCTCCTAATTAATATATTTATGTGTAAGCTTACACCGGGATAGCCTGGCAATCAGGATGTTATGGCATCGATATATTTTTTGAATTTTTAAACCACCTCACCATGTATTTCATGAATAATTTGAGAAATTACCCCCAATGAATGCAGCATGGAAATTTTCGTTCTGTTCTAGCGTAACTGTTCAAATGCATACTGGGACTGAACCATCCAAGATTATAGCAACTGTCCATGCATACTGGAATAGATTATGGAATTGTGTGGTTAGTTGTGCAATCAAGTTTAAATTTCGCATCAACAACTCGCAAGATTGTCATTGTACCACAAATTCAGTAATTTGTCTGGTTTAGAGTTGAACTCTTAAACTTAGAAGACACAGAGTGTTACCTTAGTCAAACGGAAGAGGACCTACTTCGTGGGTATACATGTAATGTCCAACAGTATTTGGAGACATCTAGGTCATTGGTCAAGTTTTGAATCTGATATCCTGGGGTAAATCACAGTAGAGTGATAAGTCTAACCAGGTCAAATGTCTGTAAGGTTCAACAGCCAGAGGGAGCCTTCAGCCTGAACAACTTTTCATCAACACATGTACATGCAGACTTTTAACATAAACTGAGTATTAAGCCCTAAATGTATACAGCTGTAGTAATCATAAAATGAAACAATTGGTTGCCAGTTTTTACTTTTAACTCTTATCTCAAGTAACTAGACCGATTCACTCTTTATTCAGTGGACTCGATCCTTTCAAATACCTGGAATGATTATAAGTCAAAAACGAAAATTGCCACATAAATATCAGAAGGCCTAATATTAATTGTATCTCGACTTCTGTTGTGAAAAAATGGAGCCTTAACTTCATCTTCGTTTTGATAATTCGATAACATCATTAGCAAACCAATTATGAGCTAAATCATGAACCTGCCTAACTTTCTCTAGTACACATGCAAGTACTGGTAGAAACAAAAATATCATTGATTGTCCGTCACTGGCGAGATATGAGAATAGGAAATCGCTAGACATATTTAGATCATACATACTGCTGGAGAACTATGATTATCGTCTTCTAAACCACGTGAACTAGTTAATACCAATTTGAAAGTGTCAAAACTACCGGTACTGAGAGGGACTAATTTAAGTATGGGAGCAAACAGCATCAGTCTACATGTAGATGAAAAAATCTATGTATGCCTGGTGATTTTGAGCGCTGAATTTGTTTGCGGTTTTATCGTCTTCCTGGTTGATTTTTTTGAACCCAATGTTTTTCTCCTGAGACAATAATTTGCCAGGCTTTCGATCTTTTCAATTTTCAGAAAGACTTTCGAGAAATTCGGGTAAGATGACGTAGAATCTCATCTTCTCTAGCCAAGTCGACGTACATCACGTTGCTCTGTACATTGCCTTGGCATACTTCTCTAGTAAAGTTGGAACGTGAATCCTCATCGTTGAGTGGATGCAGAGACGGCTTGCTGCATCCAATCAGAATTCGCGTTACGTTGCAGTTGATTACCATCGCGGCCCCCAATAAGTACGAGCTGTGTCGAATGTGTGGGGAAATTCTGCCGAAAAACAAAACAGGAGAAGCATTTTCACGGCCACTTTCGGTGTTCTGATCAATTGAATCGGCTTTTAGGACGCGCTGCACGGTCGAACGATAACGAATCGCCTTACGAGTGTGATCGACTTGAAATTGAAGGGGAACAACTCCTGGAGGCAAAAAGTCGCTCATCGTCAAAACTTCCACTAGGTGGCGCAGAGCAGTATTCCTCTGCCACCAGCCAAGAATGTCAAGGCAGCGTAGAGAGCTTTGCGATGTAGTTGACTTGGCTGGTGAAGATGGTAGAATCTCGAAAGGTGACGGCTCTTAAAATATCTTAATGTTGAACGATATCACTAGAATACAGTATCCACTAGCTTTGTGCTGTATTATATTCTGATTTCATATTGAACCAACTTTCCAATTCAGCACTGACATTAACTAGTAGTGAATGAAGAGATGGATATACCGGTACTTCGGCACTCCATCGTACTGTGAGTATAATAGGCTGACATCACTCATGCAGCAAGTATGTACAGTTTTATCCAAGGCTTTGAATATTATAATCCTCAAGTGTCAATTAAGGTTATTAGTCAGTGTTGCTGCTTTTGACGCCTTATATGTCATCATCTGGAAAAGAAAGCGAATTGTTGACACAAACAAATGAGGTAAAACATGTTACCATTGCTTGGTGATAATACAGCTCGGATGCATCACTGTTTATCAGTAGCATAATACAAAGCATCTTCCACTCTTGAGAGTTGCTCATTACCCTCACAAGTAGGATGCACTGCCTTTGATGTATGGCATTAATACAGATTCCACATCTGAGGTATGGGCGGAGGGAATAATTGTCAGTGTCTTATATGGTTATGACTATATATTTCTCATCACAAAAATAAATGGTGGTTCTAAACTTGATTATGTGTCATGTTTCTAAATTTATACCTTCATTTTGGTTGATTCTAGTTACCGTACTAATTAATCCCGCTTTTCCATGCTAGTTTGTTCACTATGATTGAAACTGATTTTCCCACAGAATCCAGATTTCATTTCTCTGGGGTACAAATGTAGCTGCCCTTTCAAAATAATAATCTGTGTGCTGAATTCTTAACTGCATTGATTTTGATATCTATCTGTACATGGACCAAGCCAGCTGGCCCCGCTCTGTGAGAGTGAAACTTATTTGACCTAAACCATCAAATGTTTGGCTATGCCACCCTCGCCAGGCAGGTTGTATGGGGTCAGCATACAACTTGACCTATATCCTAAGTCTGCATGTGAAGTTTAAATACACTGGTCTTAATTTTACATCCTCGCAAGCCAGTGTACCTGTGTTATAGTGGTGGATCGATACAATGGCTTGGTTAGTTACTCATACGCGTTCTGGATATAAATAGATCAATGGAATCCCTCTAAATAAACCGAATCAATGATCGCGCTAAGCTAGTTGATTGCGCCAATCCGCTGCAAGGTATGAGATGTGACAGGTTTGAATTTCATCGCGGGCCAAACTGCTTTGATGTCAAGTTGAAATCGACATCGGAAGTCAAAGCAAAAACCGCAGACTTGGAATTACAAGCGTCTAGTCCGTCATTCATAATTCAGCCGTCGTCCGTTGGAGAATATCCGCGTCCATAATCCAAAGATCTATTCCATATTCCATATAACACTATTAGCACCAAATTCAAAAAGACAATCATAGTATACATAAACATAAGCTTGTTTCCTGCAAGAGAGAAGCAGTCAACAGTTTTCAATGATGCCGGCAAGACATCATGATGTTCCAAAAATATCAAATCCGTATCGCTGATCATTATTCTTAATCCATAATATTCGTTGTAAAGTCGTCATCTAAAGAATGATGTATCTCAGTCACGCTTTGATTGTGACTGTTCATATGAGTACCATGAGGATGTTGAAGTACATGGGTTCATACGGCCTCTAGCTCCGGGTTAACAATGGTTAAGCGGAATTAAGACACAAGTTACGAAACGTAACGCCATAGATCTTGCACGCTACGCTCGTATTTTGCTATCAGCATGCGATATGTATAATACCGACATCCTAATTCAAAACAAGCGCGGGGGGAGGAAATGTACGAGATCGTATAATAAGAGGCCTCGACCGAAAAACTCCTTCGAATCACCAAAAGGATTTACCGGGACTTGCGAAGATGGCATTTGAAATCAGCCCAAACATGAAGTAAGTTGTGATTCTTAAATGACTCATGGGAGATCTGTAAATCTAATAATCTTCTCTTGAAACCTTCTGGGTTATATGGAGTCTCAGCCAAGGCTAAAAACCAGGTATGGAAAACTGATATGTTCTGATCTTCAATCTCGGTGTATACTATTTGTATAACCCACACTGTTGGTTCAAACCATACTAACTAATAATTACTACGTTGCTAAAGTACCATAGTAATTATATTGTTTTGTTTGCCATACTTGTACCATTTTACGAGTCGTGCAATAAACATATTGTATTGTATTGTATTGTATAAAAATAATTTATGTTCCTTAATAACTTTTTATCTCTCTGCTCATAAAATGCAAATAATTACGCAATTGCTGTGTTGAGCCTTATAACAAACACGTACAAATATATATAAATATAGACATATTATACATAACTATCACACGCTAAGGAAAAAGGGTTCTTCAAGGGTTCTTCACGAACATTGAGGGTTCTACCTAGAACCCTTTTGTACCAAAGGATTCTTAGTGAGTTTTGAGAGTTCTAGGTAGAACCCTTTCATCCTCGGTGATCAAATCCGGACATTTTTGTTTTCGCTCCAACGATTTTGTCATGTGACCATCTCCCCGCCATCTTGAAATCTCATTTTTGATCAGTCAGCGAGCGTTGCACGCTTCCCGAGTTTTCAGATTAATCCAGGAACAAGACTACATCAAACAGTCATCTATAGGTACGTATATCAATTTCGAAAGTTACAAACATCCTAAATAATGGCTATGGTGTCGTCAGCTGATCAGTAATTGGGGTTAATTTATAAATATAATTCCGAGAGTTTTGTGTGTGCTGGCTTGTAAAACATGCGTATCGGGACGCATGGATTCCATCTCTCAATATACGAATACCGTACGAACGTTTATTATTTTGTTCATATACCCCGCTCCTCCAACTTTCCAAACTGTTTTTTTTTATGAATGAGACCAAATATCCGCCTCAAACTACTGAAATAACAAGAAGAGATGAACAAAGAACTCGCGCCAGGCACAATAGGTCTGGTGGATAGCGTACCGTGGCCAGCTGTGTGCCATGTGTCCAGTGACCCAAGCAGTATAGCCTGCTGCTTCCGCCTCGTGGCTGTCGATAAGTAATTCGATTCGGTTACACCGAGATTTAGATAACAGTTAACCGTTACAGCTCAATATATACAGTCTCTATTTATTTTAGTGTTGATGTTTTCTTCAGCAGAGCTCTAGATCAGTAATAACAATTCGACTATGGAAATGTGATATATTTCTCATAGCCATAGGCCTACTTTTAGCACGTTTGCCTTCACTTTCTAATTTCAATATAATTTAACCATGTTAACTGCAAAATAACATTGTTAATTGATATTTTCCACTGTTAATTGAATTAGCTTAACCAGTGACCCTTTATTATAGGGTCTCTGGCTTAACATTGTAAATGCAGGTAAATAGCCAATCAGAACAAGCTGAGTGGCTAGCAGGTCTCCCGCCAAAAAGCTTGTCTGGAAATGGGCTTCTCACACACACGGGATATAATCACCATATATATTTTGTGTGATGGTAAATTGTTGCTTGGAGTGTGGTGTTGCTGATGTGAAGGAGATATAATTGTGAAGGACAATGTTGCAAATTGTCTATGGGAGAAAGGGGACAGGCGAGGGTGATCGAGAAAGATCATCCGGTGGCATAGTTGTGTCGAAAAAAGAGTGACTTAATTCTGTGATCCCATCCATTCGCTAAGTTTGAAGTTAATCGGTTGAATTGTTCTTGAGATGTCGCGTTCACAACATGGTTGGGACGGACGGACGGAAGGATGGGTAGCATTTCCATGTCCCCCTCCTGTTTGTGTCTCAAATCTTCACCTGTTATCACTTAAATGCCAATATCCTCCATTTGGAGATCTCCTGCAAACAAAATTATCTCCCTTGATCGCTGCGTCCATTGTCCGCCAGGTGGCGTGCTCTCCGCGCATGTCCATCACTCTTTTTCCTTTGCAGTCTTGGTGACAAGACCTGTTTTGAAAGAGCTCCTGTAAACAGTAACTTGTGGATTGTTATAGACGCACTCTAGGGTTATTTTTTCTCTCCCGTAGTTCATTATGAACCAACGTAGTCGCCCAGCTATAAAGATTTATAGGAACGAATCATGTCGTCAGTTTTAACCAGTTAAAGACTTGCATTTTCTTTGTTTTCAAAGGTGTGTTTACAGTCACCTATGGTGACGCAGTCAACTCTGGAGAGCGGCCACTGACCTGGCAAGATGTCCAGCTGAGAAGCAAGCTACTCAGGCCCTCTTCAATGACTTGGCTGTAAACGAAGTTCCTACCAGCAACTTATCGTTGAAAACGATACTGTTGCCAGTGGAATCTTCACAACAGTCCCGTGAAACAGTACAGATCACGGACACAGGATCACAGCTCCACGGCGAAGAGCAGTACCCTGGAGCTACATTTTAAGACGGTGAACAAGTTACAGACCCAAGACGGCCTAGTTCAATTCACCGGAGAAGATGAGTTACGGACTCTATACCGGAGCCGTTACAACCACGGATCTGGGCAGACCTCGGATTACAGTTCCCGTTCATCCAAGCCTCCGCAACTCAAGAAAGACAAGTCTGCCAGCCGGGACCTGGTGGAGAAACCGGGACCCGGGACAGAGCCGTACCCTGGGCCTTCAAGGACCTCGACACCTCAGAGCGCCGGGACTCCGACTGCAGAGCACCTCGGACCCGACCATCGGAGAGAAAGGTTACTTCCAGAGGCGGTACTACGGCCCGGAGCGTACCGCGGAACGGAGAACGACACGGACCTATGAAGTTCGGACTTATCCAGCACGCCGAGAGTCTACGTCTCACCGGGAGTCCACACCTACAGGCCACGGACTTTAGATCAGCATACGGGACCATGGCTCTGAGAGATCACGGCCCAATGCAGAACTCCGAGACCCCGTCAAGCCAAGAGCCTACAGGGACTACCGGGATACCGAGAGAATAGGCAAAGTGCAGACCAGTCAAGCCCAAGCCACGGCGATACGGTTTACTTCTACTGCACCGGCTAGAGTGCTGACACGGACTCTACTAGACAGCCCCGTCACAGACACGGATCAAAGCGAGTCCTCGGATACCAACTCCCGTTCATCCAAGCCCCCAAAGAACCGCCGTACCCCGGAGACACAGACGGACACGGCGAAGAAGGCAGTCCGAGAATCAAGATCACGGACTCCACCACTACAGCGGGACCCCGGCTCAAGCACAGCTCACCGGTTCCACGGCACGGAGTCACGGCCCTATACCGGACGCCGGGAGTCGGACAAGCCAAAGGCCTACAGGGACCGGGATTCCAAGGAATCACGGCCCTATCCAGAGAGCCGTACCACGGAACAGGAGACATCACGGCCCTATCCAGGGCGCCGTACCATGGAACGGGAGACCTCACGGACCTATCCAGACCGCCGTGACTCCGATACCGGAGCACCGCGGGAGGAAACTACAGCCCGGAGCCGTACCACGGACCCGGAGCCGTACCACGGAGCGGGATACCACACGGACCTATCCAACGCGCCGAGAGTCTACATCTGAGAAGTCACGGACTCAAGCAGAACGGACTTATACAGATCACCGAGACTCCACATCC